>JAVTVY010055421.1:0-28939 GCA_036873755.1 Hanleya hanleyi
CTGGAAAAAGTTGGGCGAAATCGAGGCTACCGACCATCAAACAATAGGGCTAAGGGTAGTGGAACTTGCTTTGTCTGTCAATCTTCGGAACACTACTTCCGAAGCTGTCCCATTTTTGAGGAATGTATGGTACTAAAGCAATCCAGAGATACGGCACAGGGAAACGACAATCCGTCAGCTCAGTAGGCCGAGGGTTGACGGGAGTGGGGAGGCCCGGTGTAGATCTGGTTGATGTAGGAGGGACTATTTTATCAGAGGGAAACAGTAAGGATGTTGATCAACAAAACTCACAAATACTGGATGTGGAGCAAAGAGGGACTATCCGCATTGGGCATTTCGAGAAGGGTGCAAACAAATGGGATAATGGTTTCTTCACATCTGGGTACATAGATGGGTTGAACGACACTGTTGATTTTCTGATAGACAGTGGCTCTACCATGACTCTGTTGTCTAAACAGGCTTATGACAGGATCTCTGAAGAACTTCGACCAGATCTACAGGCCGGGTCCACCAATATTCTTGGTGCAAATGGGGAGAAAATAAAGCATCATGGATGGGCAATATTTGACCTACACTTTAATGGTGTTACTTTCGAGCAGGCTATCACGGTTTGTGAAATAACCACTGAAGGAATACTCGGTCAGGATTTCCTACTGGAACACATACAACAGATTGACTATAAGTGGATGAAACTTAGGACTCGAGGGGCAGATATCCAATGTTGGGTGGGGGGAGAAGCAGAGATGACATGTAATGTACAAGTGCATGATCAAACCACTATTCCTACAAGGTCTGTCTGCTGTATTCCAGTTGATATACCACAGAGAGAACACCTCTATCCAACAGGGATCATAGAAGCCTCAGAGGAATTACTTGCAAAGAAGAATGTCCAGGTAGTGCAGGGTATTGTTGATACGCAGTCCGCAAAGCAGGCCATTCTAGTAATAAATCACGGAGACAGTGATGTTGTATTGTACCAAAACACAAGATTAGGAACATGTCGATCCTGCTACGAGGATAATCGCCCAGTCATGGCTACTAATACAGATGGAGATAATCCTACAGATGAATTAGCATCACAGTGTCTCCCAGACTACCTGGCAGATTTATGGAAACGAAGTTCACTTCATCTGGAAAAAGAGGAAAGAGAACAATTTGCTTCTTTACTATTGAAATTCCAGGATGTGTTTGCCAAATCATCAGTGGATCTAGGTAGAACTGATCGAGTAGAGCACACAATAAACACCGAGTCAGCGGCTCCAATTAAACAGGCTCCCCGTAGATTGCCATTTGGAAAACGAGAAACAGTAAAAGTTGAACTTCAGAAAATGTTGGACAATGGAGTCATTGAGCCTTCTAATAGCCCATGGGCATCGCCGATTGTTCTTTGTCCAAAGAAGGATGGGACAACACGTTTCTGTGTAGATTACAGAAGGATAAATGACGTTACAGTCAAAGATGCATATCCATTACCCCGAATAGACGAATGTTTGGATGCTCTAGCTGGATCACGTTGGTTTAGTTGTATGGATCTGAACTCTGGATTTTGGCAAATCCCAGTCTCTGAGAAAGACAGAGGCAAGACTACTTTCACTACCTTTCAGGGCTTGTACCAGTTTACTGTCATGCCTTTTGGATTAGCAAATTCACCATCAACATTTGAACGATTAATGGAGGATGTCTTGCGTGGTCTACAATGGAACGATTGTCTGATTTATATGGATGACATCATCGTCGGGGGTGAGGACATCAATCAGTGTCTGAGACGATTGGAAAGAGTTTTCCAGAGGCTAAAAGACGCACATTTGAAATTGAAGCCGTCAAAGTGTACTTTCTTCCAGAAAAGTGTTAAATTCCTTGGGCATGTTGTTTCCTCTGAAGGGATACATACAGATCCTGAGAAAATATCAGCAATACGAGATTGGGCTCTGCCACAAACAGCAAAAGATGTTCGAAGTTTCTTGGGGCTGTGCTCGTATTACCGGAAATTCGTGTCAGGGTTTGCAGCTGTAGCACGACCTCTCCATAGACTCACTGAGAAAGGTTTCAAGTTCCAATGGACGAATGAGTGTCAAAATGCCTTCCAAACTCTGAAAGAGGCTCTCACAACAGCACCTATCTTATCATATCCTGTTCCTGGATCACAGTTCATCCTTGACACAGATGCAAGTGACCAAGCTCTCGGCGCTGTTCTATCACAGGTACAGGATGGTACTGAAAGGGTTATTGCTTACATGAGCAAGGCATTGAGTAAACCAGAGAAGGTATACTGTGTAACCAGGAAAGAACTATTAGCAGTTATCACAGCACTTCGTCATTTCCATACTTACCTTTACGGACAGCACGTGATCCTTCGAACTGACAACGCAGCTGTGAGCTGGATGAGGAATCTAAAAAATCCAACAGGACAAGTTGCACGATGGCTGCAGGAGCTATGCACTTATGACCTACATGTGATTCATAGGGCAGGACGTAGTCATGGTAATGCAGATGCTTTGTCTCGAAGTCCATGCAAGGCTTGCATCACACAGCAAAGAGGCAATGATGAATATGACAGTCCAAATGATACAGGGGTCCTATGTTCCGATTCTTATGAGAATAAAACATCTTTTGAGGAGGCAATACGTGTAACAACAAGGGCCAAACAGACAGTACACACAGATGATTTGAAGATGAATCACATGTCTCTCGAAGGGTGGAGTCCATCAGAGGTTCGGCTTCAGCAACTGGATGATATAAATACAGGACCAATACTGTTAGCCCTAGAAGAAGGAACACGGCCTGAATGGTCGACCATATCTCACAAGTCCTCTACTCTGAAAACTTTATGGAGGAATTGGGATCGCCTTGAATCACCCGGTGGTATGTTACACCGAAAATGGTTTGACGGAAATGAAAAGGTTACATACCAACTTATAATTCCAACATCCCTGAAGGGCATTGTTCTCAAATATCATCATGATATTCCTAGTGCTGGACATCTTGGGGCAGATAAGATGTTGGGGAGGATCCAACAGGCATTTTACTGGCCAGGGATGAAGGTCGAAGTGGAACGATACTGTGGCACATGTGACCAGTGCGCAGCGCGTAAAACATCTAAACAACGAAATCGAGCTCCACTTGGTCAATACCTAACTGGTGAACCATAGGAACGGGTAGCAATTGACATTTTAGGTCCTCTACCAATGACAGCTAAAGGGAACAAGTACATATTGGTTATAACAGACTGTTTCACCAAATGGGTGGAGGCTGTGCCCTTGTCTAATCAGGAAGCCACCACGGTCGCTGATGCATTGGTCAAAGAGTTCATCTGTCGTTTCGGGGTCCCCCTACAAATCCATTCTGATCAGGGAAGTAACTTTGGGTCCCAACTGTTTAAGAACTTGTGTGACCTCTTGTGGATAGACAAGACACGAACTACAGCATATAGACCACAATCAAATGGCAGTGCTGAACGATTCAATAGAACCATGGCTACAATGCTAACCATGTACTGTGAGAAGCAACAGCGCAGATGGGATGAGTTTCTTCCCCAGGTTCTCATGGCTTACAGGGCTTCCAAGCATTCTGTTACAGGCAAATCTCCCAACATGATGGTATTTGGTAGAGAAGTTACCCTGCCCATGCAAGCTGTGATTGGTCGTCCTCAGGTAGATGGAGACGAGAATGTGGATACAGACGAATATATCTTAGAACTCCAGGATACATTGAAGGAAGTTCATGAGACTGCTCGAAAGGCCCTCAAGATTAAGGCTGACTATCAAAAGCGATACTATGATCTGAAAGCAAGGAAAGTGCTTCTTAAGACTGGCCAACCTGTTTGGTTACATGTTCCTGCAAAGAAAAAGGGGGGTTGTGACAAACTCACAAGCAAGTGGAAAGGTCCAGGCGTTGTCTTGAAGAAAATTGATGACGTGAATTATCTTGTGAAGAGTGGCCCAAAACAAGAGCCAAAAGTCTGTCACATTGACCGCCTTATGCAGTACAAAGGTCGAAGCCCACCATCTTGGCACAAAAAGATGTTAAAATCTAAACGAGATGATACTCATTAAGGTATACAGTTGAATTTCTTCCATGCTGGAGATATCATCTAGCAGTTTGTCATTGCATTATGTTCTTGAGATACAACCCTTAGGCATGAGGACAACATATTGCTCCTGGCGGTATTTCGTGGGAAGAGGTCCAAAAGGGATACAGACATAGGTACTCATACAGGTCGATACATGAGATGAAACCGAGAGCGGTTTCACTGAGATGGTGGACGCACCATAGGGAGAGAGCTCCTATAATCAATAAAGATAACCTTGATAGGGACTGATCACCCCAAAATCCTTGGTTGTTTAGCATTTAGAAGCAAAGAGTTGCTTCTACTGTACTCACCTGTGTATGTTGAAATGCTATGGTTGTTCCCACTGAGTGTAGTGATGATGACGCCAGGTAGCATGTTGTGCCAATTTATGGGTGGGGTAATATGGAGTAGATGACAAATCAAAGCCTATGATGAATGCAGAGGATGAAATGCTGTTTAACCTTGTGATAACAGATGAAACAAGTAATGTCTTTAGAAGTCACTTACCTTGATGTTTGCATACTTTCAGAATGGCACCTAAAACCTCGGAACATCCATGTTGGCTATGCAGCAGCACCTATGCAATTCGGAGGGAGCTCAAAAATCATTTGACGGCCAACATCCATCGGGCCATGGAAGTCATCTGTCCATTCTGTGAGTTTGAGCGGTCAATTCGACGACTTGTAGACTTGAGGGCCCATGTTGAGAAAGACCATGAGGATGTGGCTATAGATCTTAAACCAGATTTCTGGGCAGAGAGTAACGGATTCTGGTTTGCCCTGAAACCAGGACACTATTCACGACTGGCGGCTCACCCTCGTTGGAATGCAAAGGCATCTGTCAGATCTCGGGAACTGGTCTGTGAGTGGGCAGAAAAGGGGAACTCACCTGGGCGAGACTTCAGGAAATGGCAGGAGGGGTGGAAGGTCATTTATAACTGTGGTGACAAACTGAACGATGATGACCAGCAACCTACATCACCAAAGAGGGTCAGGATGGAGTACAGCCCTACAACCCCAGGCATTGATGAGGTGCTTTCCATAAAGAGTCTGTCCATGAATGCTGATGGTATTACAGCGTGGTTGAAATCAGACGTTAGTGGGTGCGTATGGTTCTTCGTGAAAATTGCAGCCAATATTCTTTTCAATCCACGAGGCATGAGCTCTCTAGCTCGAAAGTTATCAGCTGTTCCACCAGGAGAGACTCCCACGAAGCCAAAACACAAAGGCACCGATGTAACATCAGTGATGTCGGCAAAGGTTGCCACAGTCCTTGGGATAGAGGTAGCCTTTGTCGAGGCCGTGACACGATGGATCAATCCGGTGTACCCATTAGGTGTGGCAGGGAATGGCCAAGATTCTGGAGCTGATGATGTTGTCATCCATGTGGACATTGATGCAGATTTGGAGGAAGGCGAGCTGCCCAGGGGAGAAGCTGCATCACCTGCTGGAACAACACTTGACAAACCACAGATAGCGGTCATGAAAACACCTTCAGTATGTCTTACCCCCATCATGATTTCCAAGGTCATAGAAATCCATGACCAGTCCACATCAACAAAGGCACCTGCACCAGCTGAAGGATCACTATCAACTGTGAAACCTAGGACTTTTAAGCGACCCCTGTCGTCTAAGCGCCCATTTGGACAATCGTCAGTGTTCGGCAAGTTTGCAAAATCCAGCAATGCGCCATCGAAGAGGTCTTCCTTGTCAGCCAAGCACACACCATCCTCATCATCATCATCATCGTCATCATCAAAGAAGTCTTCCTTGTCAGCCAAGCACACACCATCCTCATCATCATCATCATCGTCATCATCAAAGAAGTCTTCCTTGTCAGCCATGCACACACCATCCTCATCATCATCATCAAAGAGGTCCTCCTTGACTGCAAAGCCATCATCCTCAAACGGTTCATCCCATTCGTCAGCCAGGGCATCATCCAATCAACCTTCACCTACTGCCACACTCAAGCCAGCCTCAGTCGTCACTCCCCTATCTGTGTTTCCAAATTCAAAACCATCAACATCAATAATTAAGGATGTGAGGAAAGTGATGTCCACAGAACACCCTCTCCCTTCTAGCAACGATAAACACCAAACAACATCAACTAGCAACAAAGTAGCATCCACAGTTCATAAAATTCCAGGTGCATCGGAGGAGCAGACTGGGTTATCGGGGCGGGCTCGATGTATTCTTCGCCGTGGATGTCTTCCTCTGTTGCCTCCAGCTAGGCGAGGTTGGGACGCATGCGAGCAGATTTCCATTCCCGTTGGGAACAAGGTTGTCCAGTGGCCACCTAAAGGGTGGCAGCAGATGAAGGGGAAGGAGAAGGTAAACCGGTGGGAGTTCCTTGCCATGCGCATTGAGGGCCAGATCGATGAAAACCTGACCATCGATGTTGATGATCTGCACGACAAGTACAACATGCTAGCCCTGTCGGGTACTCCAGCCAACTGTGATCCAGATGTGTCCATCCAATTGTCCCGTTATTACAACTATCAGTTAGTTGTTGAGATCATCCTCGACAAAGGAGTTTCTTCTTCAAATAAGCACCAGGTGGTAGAGGTGTTTGAAGCGTACGATGATAGGAGGGACAAGTCCACCGACTTCCTTTGCTCTCTTTTGGATAGGAGCGGCATTCCTCTTCGTCTGGAGATTGAAAAAACAGAGTAAATATTTAGGACATTAAACTAAAATTAAATAGACAAGTTTTTCTAGCTTCCTGGCTATTTCTGAACTTTCGAAAATTCAGGAGAATTTGAAACTGAGAAGTGGAGGATGTAATATCCGGTGCATATTAGATTGTTTTATCTGTCTACTATATTATTGTTGTACATAAGGGTAGCACAGTTCTGACAATATCCTGATTGTATTACTTCAATGATTGTCTGATCAAATCAGCTGTTCAATGTTGTTGTTGTTGACATTCTTTGCGTGCTATTTTTAGATTATTGACTGTGGCTTGTAGCCCCAGTTTACCTGATATTTTCAGGACAAAAACATGTTGTTAGGAATTAAATAGGTCATACCTTATTTCTTTAAGCCTCAAAGATAATGTTTAGAGCCGCGACCAAACTGTTGATACTCTTCTGTCGCTGAAATTTAACAATTTTCATCGATGTCACACTGTACATTTTGCTGCATTTGACGACAGCGCCATTATCAACTTGAGGTCACGTGATATATTTTTATGTCAGAAATATCTGTTTTTCTAGTCTGTCATGCCATCAAATGTTATTTAGAAATGTAAATTAAGAGTTTACTGTACAATTAGGTCTCTTATGGTGATGTTGTAGACATATTTTACTGAATTTATTGTTGGAACTATTTCGCGTGGCTGTACTACCTTCATGTGTGAAGGGTGACGTCATTTTCTCTAAGCGGGAAATTCAAGTGATTTATTGACAACAAAGTGAGTTACGAGTTAATTGTTTACATATCTTGAAAGTTAAACTATTCTAGACTTGGAGTATTTATGCAGTTTGAGTTAATTCGTCTTGGATTATTTATAAATAAACTCTAAACAGGCAAGGGGTACCGACAAAGTTGATATTTTACTACATCCTATACAGAATTCAGCATTTGGCTCATAATGATTTTGTGCTTTCTGTCATTTTCACGACTTTAGATCAAATTAACAGTTTCTATGGTTAATATAATTAAAAAGCACAATATTTACGTGAGGAGCACAAAATGTTATACCTTCATAACTCCAGAAATTACAATCTTATGTGAGAAATAGTTCACTCTCTCCGTCACCGCTTCGGTAATGGTGATCGCTGATTGGCTGAAATGGGTCATGTGACCTATAATGCAAGGTTATAAATACAAGCTCAGATCGCAGGTTTGTCATTCTGGCCTCAACCGAGCAATGGTCAACATCTTGACCCAGCTTGACCAAATCATCCCAAACCATCAACCAAATTATTATAGGTACATAAATAACAGAAGAACAACAAAACTATGATTCTTCAGATTATTACCAGCTTTATTGATAATGAATAACTATATATGTCAAATATATAGTTAGACAGCATGTCATGTACTGCGATCTAGGCTCCTATAGATGAATATTAGTAGGCCTAGTGAGTTCTTGGGGACTAAGGCACAGTCAACCTGGCGTCATCCAATATATATATCTTATAGCTTCTATGGATATTAGTAGTGAGAAAACGAGGACCGAGGCATAGTTAACCTGGTGCTATTTAATATGTCATATATCTTGGGTCTTGCATCAGTGTTGACAGTGGATAGCAAAATGAGGGTTCAGCTACAGTAGATGAATGTCAGAACTGTGAGTTTGGGTACCAAATAAAAATCATCATCATCCTGTCTGAAGCAAATCACGTGTTGAGTTCCTGTTAATGGTTCCTATATGTATGTATCGTACTACTTAGTACCGAGGTGGCTTACAGTACTTATTATCAAATCAAACCTGGTATTGTTTTGACTGCCCGACCCAGCCTCCCCACACTCTTCTCGGCCTTGCACGCATCACGCTTACAGGCTTCAGCAGAAGAAAAAGGAAGTGGGAAGTGTATCATGGGCGCAGGCGCAGTGTAACCTATAGCTGAGGCTCCAGAGGGTGAGAACTTTTAGTCTGCAGTAGGATCTCCATAGGAAGATAATGGCATAACAATAGCAGGTTTGATTTGATGATAAATACCAACATTGTTTATAAATGTTTAATGTTCTGCCTGATCTCCCCACTCAAAAGATGTCCGGTTTAGTTACCTTACTATTTTTACCCCTCAGCCCGATTGGGCTAAGGGGTATTGTTGTCACCCCATCTGTCCGTACTCTCATATCTTGAGAACTACTGAAGGCAGGTTGACGAAACTTGTCCAATACATAATGTAATCTGTAGATGTGCCTTTCATATGTTTCGTTGGTCAGATCCTCGTCTGTCTGTCTGTCCGTCCACTTTTCTGTCCATCTGTATCATGGTTTAATTCCAACAGTATGTATTATGGGCCTTCTTGTGGTAAGTTTCTAAAATCTAGTGGTGGTCAAGTCATTTATATAATAATTTCCCTGAATTCAGCAAGCGTTCTACCTGGTCTCATAAAGCTAAATATTACATGCACCAAAACAATTTTTCTGCAGGTGGGCAGGGGAGATAACCACTTAGAGAATTGAGTTGTATGATATACTGGAAAATGTACATGTAGTGCAAGTTTAAATCTACAATTTAAATCTCCACAATTGTTTCTGCTTGTGAATTACCAATTACTCAGTTGGCTTTAATTATGCTTCAGTTGTAATTTGTGAAATTACCACATCTTGGGAAAACTTATAAATAGTAGTGAACCTTATAGATCTACATTTATAGTATATAGAGGCTTTATTTTTGAATGATACACTGAATAAAGCCAATGTTTACTTGCAATATCTTCTGAATAAATGTATGAAACTTCAAGATGTATTACGTATGCATGAAATGAATCTATCCAACTTGATAATGAAAGTAATTTGTATTACATATGTACAACAACAATAGATTGTATTACATCAACAACAAAATGTGTCCTCACCCCCGATAAATGATAGCTATTCTATAAAGATGAACAATACAGCATTCTCTTTGGGATTTGCACAAAAGCCCCAATGGACAAAATCCCCACCCAACATTTAGTTTCAGGCCAGGGCAATAAGATCACATCTTCACCAATGTTATACTGGATTCCGATTGTCCATCCGTCTGTGTGTCTGTGCATCCATGTGTTCGCCCGTCTGAAATTCGTTTCTGGGCAATAACTTGAGTATCGTTCAGCGGATTCTTCTCTAATTTGGTATGCATATACCATGCGATGAGGTGTCGCCTGGGATTGCATTTCAACCACTTTCGCCACCTGGTGGTAAAACCCTGTATGCATTTCCTAGGTATAACTTGAGAACCTTTCATCAGATTCTTTTCAATTTGAAACGTTTACGTGGGGAATGTATGTTTCAGATCCACAAGAGAGTGCGCTGGGTTCCCAAGACAAACTGGCAGGCTACCGGGAACGCACTCGTGCACTGATCTTGGCCAACGAGGGAGTTCGATTCAACGAAAGTAATTTGTATTACATATGTACAACAACAACAGATTGTATTACATCAACAACAAAATGTGTCCTCGCCCCCGATAAATGATAGCCTATAGCTTGTGAGTGTTAGCATGAATGTATTTCAACCCATAGGTTGTGTGTTTAAGTACGTGTGTGCATGGATAATTGTTTATGTAGGAACTGTGTTTGATTTGGTTTAGCTGTACCCTCTTCACAGAGACGAGCGTCTCCTACCGGATACAGCTTTATCGATACCATTAACCACAGGGCCGTACCTGCACAACTGTTCAATACGGTTGAGTCAAGTAGAGATGCGGCTAAGGTATGGCCATGCTATCAACACTAACGCCGTTAGTTAATTCCCAGAGCTAAACCTGCACGTCTGTGCGATACGGACGAGGATCAGGTAGAGTTAGAAATAACCATTAACGATAAGTGTCTATACCCTATCTCCCAGTGCTGTACCCGCACAACTGTGCATTACGGTTGAGACAGGTAGAGATCGGAGTAGGGTAAACACAGCCCGGACGTGTGAATGTAAGTGAGTGTAAATGTATGCTATGATGCTATAGAATTCGGCGGCAGCTCTTCTCCAATTCGGCGGCCTGGTCCCGGCCCGGCGGCGGCAAGAATTCGGCGGCCTGATCACGACCCTTCTCCGACCCGGCAATGTATTGGATTTCTTCTCCCCGATACAATTGGACGTGTTCTCACCTCGAAGTTTCTGCTGGTCTGCCTCGTTTCCGCGGGAGCCTGGCTTATATAGGGCTACCGCTCTTCTGGGGATAAAGGTAGAAACAGACGTCTAAGATACCAGCGCCCTCTTTATTGTCAAATTACCACCATCCCCGATTAGTTTATCTGGACTTCGCTGGATAAATATGGCTATGGAGGAACAAACCATAATTCATAACGGACGTAACTGGTAAATCTCAGCTTCCAACTCTCTCTAGTTAATTCATACGACGACCGCAAATTTCACTGTCGTTCATCTGCATATTCTCAATGTTGACTTCCGGATTCCTGACTGACGTCATCTACAGCAAAACAAGCAAGCATCACCAGGGTTCCTTTTGCCGTCCCAACTGATCGTTTGAGATAACTTCACCGGGATTTCGAGGCATTGTCTGTCTCCCGGATTATTGTAGTTCATTCTAGGACAATTACAGCGTTGAATTCCATCAGGTAAGTGAACCGCACACGTAAACACAATATCACTTTCGATTTCACACTAGTCACGTGTCAAACACCAGCATTGATTTATTAAAGGGGAACCCAAGGGGTCGTTTGCATTCTGCACTTTCGTTACACTACCCCCGCCTTCGAAGAACATGACGCCCTCGTCATGGCTCTCGTCACGTTACCAGCAGCACGGGAGTGCAGAACAGAACATATGTACAACGTATATACAACAAGATCACAGGGCGACGGTCATCTTGACTTCCTGGCCAAGTCGTCGTCAGGTAGAATGGACATCAGGTCCACATCAGACCACAGCTGTCTCTTGCTGGCGACTCGTCTTCAACAGGAGGATCAGGCGGTAACCCAACCTCGTAGTCTGCCAATCTCATAGGGCGCCGAGTTCTCCATCCGCTTCTCGTCTGCCGAGGTGCTGGAGATCTCACTGCGGTTGGATGTTCGACCGGGTATGGAAAGACCGTCGCGGGCTCCGAGTCGTTCTCAGACTCGACATCACCATCATTCTCTGTAGACTCAGTGATCTCACTATCCGACGTCTCTCTGAGGTAGAAGGGCTTAAGAAGATCATGATGGACTACACGGAGGCCACCAGCCTCGTCGGCGATGCGATAGGTCACAACAGTCAGCGCTTCCTTCACAGTATAAGGCCCTCCCCACCGATCTCGTAGTTTCCGGATCTCCCCACACTTAGTGGCGGAAATATACAGGTAAACCTGATCACCAGGCTTGTATTTGTGAGGGAAAGCTCTCGTATCGTAGATACGTTTCTGCCGCCTCAAGCTTTTCCCCGTAGTCTCTCGGGCAAACTCGTGTATCTCGGCCATCTCATCCCGGAGATCTTCGACCCACTGTGTCGGCTCTACCTGCTGCTCCGGAGGTGCACCCAAAGTCAAGTGCGACGGCAAGGCGATTTCCCTCCCAAACACCATCATGTTTGGTGAATATCCCGTTGTCTCATGAACGGTCGCACGGTACGACATCAGCACCAACGGGATATGAAGATCCCAGTCGTCCGGGTGACGGTCAATGCTGGCATGCAACATCTGGGCTAAGGTCCGGTTAAACCGTTCAATCATGCCGTTCGACTGGGGGTGATAGGGTGTAGTCCTCGTCTCCCTCATCCCGAGTATGCGGCACATCCCCCGGAATACTCTGCTCTCAAACTGACGTGAATGGCCATTGGTACGCCAAATGTGCTCACGAAGTGGTCTACGACAGCTTGGGCAACCGTCGTGGCTTCCTGATTGGGTAAGGCCACAGCTTTCACCCAACGGGTGAAATAGTCTCCAATGACGACTACGTATCGGTTTCCCCGACAAGTTTCTGCCAAGGGCCCGAGAATATCAACAGCCGCTCTATCTTCCGGACTTCCAGTCATCTGACCGCGATGAGGACCTCTGGGCTTCCGTCCCGCCAACTTCCTGCGGTTACACACGTCGCAACTCCGGCACCATTGCCGAACATCGGTCTGTAGACCAGGCCACATGTAAGCCTGTCTCACTTTTGCCAAGCTTTTCTTCACCCCAAGGTGACCACCAGTTACACTGTCATGACACTCCTTCAACACTTTCCGTCTGAGGGAGCGAGTGACCACCAGAAGCCGTCGTTTCACTTCTCCCCGGGCATTCACCCATCTTCTCACAAGCAAGGATCCGTTCATCTCCAGTAGATCGAAGGCATCCCACAGGGTTTTAGTTACTGGCCCATATTGACTGATGTCCTCCCTGGCTGGTCGACTGTCTTTCTTCACCCACTCTATAACAGGCTGCAAGTCCGGGTCCGCAGCCTGAGCTTGGCTGAAGTCTGCAGTTGGCGGTACTATCTCCGTGACACGGGCAGCTTCCTGGACCTCGGAACCTGTTCGTCCACACTGCGTACACGGGATCCGGCTCATGGCGTCAGCATTTCCGTGCTTTCGTCCGGGCCGGTGCTGAATTTCGAAGTCGTAGACTCCGAGGGCCTGTATCCAGCGAGCCAACTGTCCCTCCGGCTCCTTAAACCGCATTAACCACCTCAGGGACCCATGGTCAGTGCGTAACAGAAATTTTCGACCGAACAGATAATGCCGGAAGTACTTTACAAAGTACACAACAGCCAGAAGTTCCCGTCTAGTCACACAGTAGGCACGTTCGGTTTTTGACAACACCCTGCTGGCATAGGCTAGGACCTTTTCTTCTCCGTTGATCTCCTGGGACAACACGGCCCCAATGCCAAAATTGCTGGCATCTGTGTCCAGGATAAAGGGCTGTCGGAAATCCGGCATCATCAACATAGGTGCGGTCATCAGCTTCTGTCTTAGGTGGTCAAATGCCGTCTGAGCTGTATCATCCCACAGAAATACCGCCTTTTTCTCCGTCAGTCGATGTAGAGGGGCTGCTACAGTCGCAAAGTCTCTTATAAAACGTCGGTAGTACCCACACAGGCCGCGAAAACTTCTGACCTCAGTCTGGGAGACAGGCGTCGGCCACTCTCGTACAGCCCGAATCTTCTCCGGATCGGTACCAATCCCGTCTTGTGTCACTATATGACCAAGGTAGAGGACTTGTCGTTTCCCGATGACACATTTCGAGGGCTTCAATTTAAGGCCGTGTTGTTGCAGTCTCTGGAAGACTTCCTCCAGTCGTTGGATCATCTCCTCGAAGGTACGTCCAAAAACTATTATGTCGTCGAGATACACCAAGCAAGTCTCGTAATGGAGACCTGCCAAAACTGCCTCCATTAATCGCTCGAAGGTTCCTGGAGCATTACAAAGCCCGAATGGCATGGCCCGGAATTGGTACAGGCCCCGTCGAGTGGCAAAGGCGGTTTTACATCTGTCTTCCGGGGCCACCTCGACCTGCCAGTTCCCTGACATCAGGTCGAGCGTACTCCACCAGCAGGCACCAGACAGAGAGTCCAGGGACTCGTGGATTCTCGGCAGGGGGTAGGCATCTTTCTCTGTCACTTTGTTGAGGGCCCGGTAATCGACACAGAATCGCATTTTCCCATCCTTCTTCCTTACTAGGACGACCGGTGCAGACCAAGGTCCATTGGATGGCTCGATGACTCCCCGCTTCAGCATGTCTTCGACCTGATCATCTATTATTTCACGAGCATGAAGGGGTGGACGCCGTGGGGGAATCCGGATCGGGGGCGCGCTCCCCGTCTTGATATGATGTTGCACCATCGTTGTTCGCCCTAAATCACTGTCATCCTTGGCTAACAAATGGGTGAAGCGAGTAACCAAGTCTTCTACAGCCAAAGCTCTCTCGACTTCTAATCCCTCACTGGACTGTTGTACTCACCAGAGTTATTCACCGTAGGAGGTTTCGGCGGAGATTTCGATTGCCCTGGGGGTGGATGATCATCCGGCCTGCGCAACTCTGGACAATTCGCACGGTAATGCCCGTTTTTTCCGCATGACCAGCATCCTGATGTTCGATCATGGCTGCCGTATGGTTGTTGACGGTCACCTCCATGTCCCCATCTTGACTGGTATCGTCGTGGCCATTGCTGTCTTCGTGATTCAGTGTCTCGTTGAATCATCTCCATCAACATCTGTTTTTCTTCTCTCAACCGTTGATTCTCCGTCTCAACTTCTTCCGCGGATGCGGCTGTCTTGTCATCCTTCTCCGGACCAGTTGACTTAGCTGTCGGCCAGTTCTTGTGACGCTGGGATGTCTTGAACGCTTCCAGTTCCACGGCCGCATGTACCGCCGCATCCAAAGTCTTAGGTCTTGTCTGCCAGACTTGAAATCTCAGCTCATCACCGATGGCGTCCAGGAACTGATCCTTGGCTAGGGTATCTTGAATGTCGTCTCCGGCATCAGGATAAGCCAACTGTGTCAGGCGGGTTAACGCCTGAGCCAGGCCTGGAAGATCTTCATCCTTCTCGCGGTGTCTAGACCTCAGCTGAGACTTGTACAGGGCTATCTGATTTGGCGGGGAAAAGCGCTTCTTCAAGGCTTCCTTTAAACGGTCGTAGTCGGTACTGTCCGGTGCAGACTTAAGGCTGGTTAAGTCTATCGTCCTTCCCCAGGTCTTCGTGGTTGGATCCAGCGTCTATCTTCCTTCCCCAGGTCTTCGTCCACTCCCGTATGGATGGACTCCCCGTCGTGTTTCGTCTTACACGACCTGGCCCCTCCGTGGTTAAGTCCGACGTGTGTCTTCCTTCCCCCGGTCCTCTTCACTCGGGCTGTGTGGACTTCTCGTCGTCGTCGTGTCTCGTCTTACACGACTAGGCCCCTCCAAGCGTTGGTAACTGTCAATGGATGCGGACGGCCTGGGCACGACAGTACTATCACAGTACAAAGGCTTCTACGGCACCGGCCCGTCTCTCTGTAACACCGCAGGACTATTCAACTGCATGGCTCACCACAGCAGCAGACGGCACCCCTCGTAGGAATACACCCCCAGGCTTCAGCGACCCCGCTCACGGCGACTCACTCCGCGGCCCCGCTCCAAGGACGAATCATCAAGGCTAGAGTTCACGGCTACACGGTCCACATAGGATCGGACATCGATAACACACGGTGGATGGGTAGGCACCTGGTCTAGTAACCCTCTTCATATACTACTGTATGGTCACCTGGTATAGGAACCCTCTTTCTATACTACTGTATGGTCACCCGCAATAGATGGGCATCTGGTCAAGGATTCCCCCTTTATATACTACTGTATGAGACAGTATTAATCTATGATTGGCCGTGAATTACTCAATGTATGTACAGGGTGGTGCGAGACCGTATGCTTATGGGGCCGTGAATGGATAATCGTTCATGGTACGATTTACTGGGTACGTGTATATATATCAAACTCTAGACCTGGGCCTATAGCTTGTGAGTGTTAGCATGAATGTATTTCAACCCGTAGGTTGTGTGTTTAAGTACGTGTGTGCATGGGTAATTGTTTATGTAGGAACTGTGTTTGATTTGGTTTAGCTGTACCCTCTTCACAGATCCCGTAGCGGCGTCTCTGCGGCTCGGCGCCCCCTTTCCAGTCCGGCTGGACCAGAATAGCTGTCATCTTCACTATTAAGCTGAGTCATCTCGTCACTGGAACTTTGATTTCTCAGTATTGTGGACATCTGTCCCATCATGGCGGTCACCGTTGTACTCAATACGTTTATGGCACCACGTAGATCTTCTACCTCTCGTCTCGGGTCAACGTCGGGTTGCTCATCTACTGGCTCACGCCCCCTACTAGTCAGTTGATCTTCAGTAGCCGTCCTCGCTGAAGGTCGTGGCGTCAGGTCGCCCGGTGGTGCCGACAATTCTGATTCCAGTTCCATCGGGAGCAAGTCAAGAAGATTTTCAGAAGCCATAGTAGCTGTGGTTGATCGTCCGGAAACCACGCCTCTTCCCGTCTCACGTCGTTCCCGTGGACACGGCGTCGTGGAGAATTTCGGTCGGGCTCCTCTTCCGTCAGGTGGTTGGTTGTCGTAACTCGGCGCCGAAATCTCCAGTTATCTTCATGGTTGTCTGGTCCGGATCCATGCTATCCGCCAGGCCTGGTCCCCTTTCCTTCGTCTCCCAGATGTTGGCCATCCCACCGCTGCCACCAGTTGAAACGTGGGGAATGGATGTTTCAGATCCACAAGAGAGTGCGCTGGGTTCCCAAGACAAACTGTCAGGCTACCGGGAATGCACTCGTGCACTGATCTTGGCCAACGAGGGAGTTCGATTCAACCTGTCACCTTGTCTGGATCGAGGAGGTTGGAAAGGAAGACCTGTAATGACAACCAAAGCAAATTAATACAATACTGACATATAATTCTATGAACAGGAATACAGGATTCAGATCGCGGTAGCGTACAATCCCTGCAAAGAAGATCCCTAATCTATGAATTAGATTTACCTGTATTCTTATAGTTATCTTTAACCGAAGTTCAATATAATAGAAAGATATATACAAAATTATATAGCCCTAGCTATATCGCGATCAGGCCTGGTCACAGCCACAGTCTGGTCACGACCGGTTCTTTCGTGGTTGTGTTCAGCTTCTATCTTCCTTCCCCAGGTCTTCGTGGTTGGATCCAGCGTCTATCTTCCTTCCCCAGGTCTTCGTGGTTGGATCCAGCGTCTATCTTCCTTCCCCAGGTCTTCGTCCACTCCCGTATGGATGGACTCCCCGTCGTGTTTCGTCTTACACGACCTGGCCCCTCCGTGGTTAAGTCCGACGTGTGTCTTCCTTCCCCCGGTCGTCTTCACTCGGGCTGTATGGACTTCTCGTCGTCGTCGTGTCTCGTCTTACACGACCTGGCCCCTCCAAGCGTCGGTAACTGTCAATGGATGCGGACGGCCTGGGCACGACAGTACTATCACAGTACAAAGGCTTCTAGGAATACACCCCCAGGTTTCAGCGACCCCGCTCACGGCGACTCACTCCGCGGCCCCGCTCAAAGGACGAATCATCAAGGCTAGAGTTCACGGCTACACGGTCCACATAGGATCGGACATTGATAACACACGGTGGATGGGTAGGCACCTGGCCTAGTAACCCTCTTCATATACTACTGTATGGTCACCTGGTATAGGAACCCTCTTTCTATACTACTGTATGGTCATCCGCAATAGATGGGCATCTGGTCAAGGATTCCCCCTTTATATACTACTGTATGAGACAGTATTAATCTATGATTGGCCGTGAATTACTCAATGTATGTACAGGGCGGTGAGAGACCGTATGTTTATGGGGCCGTGAATGGATAATCGTTTATGGTACGATTTACTGGGTATGTGTATATATATCAAACTCTAGACCTGGGCCTATAGCTTGTGAGTGTTAGCATGAATGTATTTCAACCCGTAGGTTGTGTGTTTAAGTACGTGTGTGCATGGATAATTGTTTATGTAGGAACTGTGTTTGATTTGGTTTAGCTGTACCCTCCTCACAGAGACGAGCGTCTCCTACCGGATACAGCTTTATCGATACCATTAGCCACAGGGCCGTACCTGCACAACTGTTCAATACGGTTGAGTCAAGTAGAGATGCGGCTAAGGTATGGCCATGCTATCAACACTAACGCCGTTAGTTAATTCCCAGAGCTAAACCTGCACGTCTGTGCGATACGGACGAGGATCAGGTAGAGTTAGAAATAACCATTAACGATAAGTGTCTATACCCTATCTCCCAGAGCTGTACCCGCACAACTGTGCATTACGGTTGAGACAGGTAGAGAACGGAGTAGGGTAAACACAGCCCGGACGTGTGAATGTAAGTGAGTGTAAATGTATGCTATGATGCTATAGAATTCGGCGGCAGCTCTTCTCCAATTCGGCGGCCTGGTCCCGGCCCGGCGGCGGCAAGAATTCGGCGGCCTGATCACGGCCCTTCTCCGGCCCGGCAATGTATTGGATTTCTTCTCCCTGATACAATTGGACGTGTTCTCACCTCGAAGTTTCTGCTGGTCTGCCTCGTTTCCGCGGGAGCCTGGCTTATATAGGGCTACCGCTCTTCTGGGGATAAAGGTAGAAACAGACGTCTAAGATACCAGCGCCCTCTTTATTGTCAAATTACCACCATCCCCGATTAGTTTATCTGGACTTCGCTGGATAAATATGGCTATGGAGGAACAAACCATAATTCATAACGGACGTAACTGGTAAATCTCAGCTTCCAACTCTCTCTAGTTAATTCATACGACGACCGCAAAGTTCACTGTCGTTCATCTGCATATTCTCAATGTTGACTTCCGGATTCCTGACTGACGTCATCTACAGCGAAACAAGCAAGCATCGCCAGGGTTCCTTTTGCCGTCCCAACTGATCGTTTGAGATAACTTCACCGGGATTTCGAGGCATTGTCTGTCTCCCGGATTATTGTAGTTCATTCTAGGAAAATTACAGCGTTGAATTCCATCAGGTAAGTGAATCGCACACGTAAACACAATGTCACTTTCGATTTCACACTAGTCACGTGTCAAACACCAGCAGTGATTTATTAAAGGGGAACCCAAGGGGTCGTTTGCATTCTGCACTTTCGTTACAGTATATACCATGCCACGAGATGTTGCTTGGGCTGTACTGTTAAGGAGCTGAGGGATTCCCTTATGAAAATTTACCATAAAAATCTATAGTTGAAATCTATAGATTACTATCGATTTTGTGGTACTTTTGCGGATTTACTACAGCTGAAATTCTATAGCTTACTACAAATTAACTATAGCTTACTACAAATTAACTATAGCTTACTACAAATGAGCTATAGCTTACTACAAATGAACTATAGTTTACTACAAATGAGCTATAGCTTACTACAAATGAATTATAGTTTACTACAGATGAACTATAGCTTACTACAAATGAATTATAGTTTACTACAGATGAACTATAGCTTACTACAAATGAACTATAGCTTACTACAAATGAACTATAGCTTACTACAAATGAACTATAGCTTACTACAAATGAACTATAGCTTACTATAAATTAACTATAGATTACCATAAATTAACTATAGCTCTCTATGCAATTTTATAGTATCTATAGCTTCATTACTTTAGATAGAACACTATAGATTTTGATGGAAATCAAAGGCGTTATAGAATAGTAGAATATATATTTTGATAGAAAACTATAGATTGATAGCTTCCCTTTGGACTGGGTATTTATATTACATCCTCAATACTGAACAACATTGTAGAAAACTATAGATTGATAGCTTCACTTTGGACTGGGTATTTATATTACATCCTCAATACTGAACAACATTGTAGAATAATCTATTTCAGAGAATGACAACGCCCTGATAACACAACGAAAATAACACAATAATTTCTTATATAATACTATATTTATTCTACTAGCACTGAATCGCTCCATACAACATCATAAAATGCACTCAGTTAATGTCCAAACACTTCGTTAATGTAAAAATACTACTTCTTTAATTGCTTCGAAGAATTGTTCAGCTTCAGGCGAATACTGGCTTTGATGTCCGCTTCTCTCTTGTCGGGGAATACTCTACGAGTTTCAACTGGAAGGAGAAAAGAAAGAAAAATTTTGAGTTGGCAAATTATTTAGTATACACTTCAAATGGACATTACTGCAAGTCTGAACTTGTTGACAACGGCATTTGATTACAGTTAATTGAATTTAATTAAGTTATTATGAAGGAACCCATATTATTATTACTACTGTGTTCTTGTGATGGGTAAGAAAAACTTACCAATATTGAAATGAATGTCGTCTTTCTCCAATTAAATCATCGGATGATCCAGTTGATGGATCTGGTGATGAGGGTGATGGCGTATGATGGGGCAAGGGTTCGGATGTTGATGGTGTCAGCAGCTGACGTGGTTCTGCTGGGCGAGTCTATGCCTGACGTGATGCCGCCTTCTTCATTGTCTTCACCGAGGTCTTGATGTCATCAAATACAGATGGCAGTTCTGTGAAATAAAAGATACAAAATGTGTACTGACAGTTGGATTGATAATATTCAGTCAGAATGTTAATAGTCATAAATTGCAGAATCTTGTTGACAAAGGATCAACAATGTTTTAAAACTTTTAAATCTCATTAAATTATTATTTACTAAGATTAATTGCATTAAATGATTATTTACAAGTGATCGCTTGTTAACCATTAAAATTCAGTGTCATTTAACATGCATTTTACTGGTTAGCAAACTTGCAAAAACTCAAATTTAAAATCTTACCAGTAAGTGTAGATAATGCGACTTTCAAAGACCTGTTTTCTGACTTCAGAGACTGGTTCTCCGCTCTCAGCTCTTCAACTTCTTCCTGCAGAGCCCTCAGGTCTGCTCGGCTACTGGAATCCTACAAAGAAGAAGAAAACCAAAATCAATAGGCCCCACACCCACATATTTTGTCCACATTGAGAGAAATTTGGATTAATATTATTAGAAATAGTTATCTGAAAGGGATCAGTAAAATAGATGAAACAATTCATGAGCAATGTTCTCAATAGTCAAAATAATGAATTATTTGATAATAGCCTAGGGATTTAGCTGAATAGTCCTGATAGTTGAATTTATACTTACTTCATCTGACACGTCTTGAACAGGTGCCACTGGAAGTTTTCCTTGTCGCTGTTTCTTTAACTTCTAAAGGATGTTGTTTGACTCATTCTTTTAGGCATCACGAACTGTCTTGCTCATCTTCTTTGTAGGCTCTGTGATCTCCTGTGGGAAAAACAATTATTAACATATCATATCGTGATTTATTTTGAAAATAAATTCACCAATTTTCAACTCAATTCTGTACTAACACTGACATGGCCAAACAATTGTTTGTAGGACTGTTTATTTATTCATATGAAGTAATCAACGGGACATTTGAGTAACCAAACAACCTGGAAATTCTAATAAATGACATTTTTCAGATAATGTGTAAAACTGGATGATAGCATGTACAGTAGACGATACCCCCCCCCCCCCAACAAGGGTGAAATTATCACAATTGAAAAGTACACAAATGGGGTACAGCATGTATTAAAGCTTAGGCAACAAGACCATTTTACGTTTATATTGATACACAAGAGGCATACAATGGAGTGTTCGATGATGAACCATGGATGATACTAACCATAATTTGTCACATCATATAGTTCAGCCCTTAACTGGATAAAAAGCATCCCAAGTTCAGGTTGTCAGGAATAGTACACACCACTGGTACATTTGGCCTACCCGGAACTGGGCAAAGCTGTGTTGTAAGCGTATTTGTATTCTTTCACCAGAATCCACAGTGAAGCTGTGAACATAATAAAAACATCATTGATAAACTGTTCATTATGGTGTGGTGAGGAGAGATGCAATTTGACAGGACAGGAAGCTCAGACTGTGAAACCGACAGTATGAATTGAAAGCCAGGACTTGAAAGAATCACAAATTACTGTTATCAATTTATTCATATGTTATGTCAAGTTTTTCAAGTAAACATCGGAAATGGCTTGTGTATTGAATCTGAGGAAGTAGGCTTGTGTCTACGAAAGCTCTTGTTGAAATAAACTAGTTAGTCTCAAAGGTGCTACCTTTTGTTTATTTGTCTATTGAAGGTAGATGTTCACAAATATACCAGTACAGGAAATGACACATTGAGATTGTAAAAACAGCCCCTTCAGGTTTCTTACAATGAACTATGCAGGAGTCTCCCAGCATGGTTAATCCCTTACACAACAGGCCACTAAGAGAAACTGATATATTATTGTGAGGTTCACAGGTTATTTCAATTAACAAAATATACATGTCTGTTCAGCAATTGAAAACATCATAATAAATACAATTCTCTGCTATTAAAATATCTGGGTTTTTTATATTAGTTCAGATGGATTTCATTTAAAGTGGAAATCTGTAATTTCTAATAAGATCAATCATTGCTATGGGTGAAATTTTATGTTCGCTTATTTCTGAAATTGGCAATTATCCCAAGGTCAAGCTCAGAGCCACAACAGTAGAGCCTACTACAATTTTATTTATGATATACTGTTTTAGATATGTGATGTTCAATAATACTGCAAACTGACATTCTCTACGTAAATGCGATTGATATACAAAAGTAATATATTATATCTGTTGTCAATATATTCGACATTTATATATTTTCATTTTCAAATTTGTTTATGTTCGCTTGATCAAGGCTTCCGGCAAAAGGCCAAAAGCTCATGCATTAAATTGCATTTATGTGGAGACACCCAAACTTTGTAGTCATATATTTATATTTCGAGAATGGTACACATAAATTCAACGTAGTCAATGAGCGTTCAAAGTTGGTAAGGTTAGACAGCATTTTATATCTAAGGTTAATTACACTGGGCTTAATAAAATCAATAAATCAATAAAACTATATGCCTAACTATCCTACCCATAGATTAGAGAAGACGAGAAAATCAACCAACAAGCCACCTTTCCTTCATAAACCAGTGAGATAAATCAATCTGTTCAAGGAAGTATAATGTTTTGGTTGTTTACAGTGTAATATACAAACCTGACAAAGTTATTTATATAACTTAATATATTTTAAACTATTCCAAAATATTCCAGACTTAACAAATGGATCACTATTACAGCTTGCAAATAAAAAACATTAGGCCCTATCAATTGTTCAATTTTCAAATGTGCAAATCTTTTTCACACTTTAGTGTTGGCGTAAATGATCACTTTAGAATGCTATTTTAGCCTACAAGTTGCAAAAGGTACTTACCATCAATCTCAATCAGTTCCATCAGCCATAGATAAGCGGAAATATGACTTTTACTGTCTCCAAATCATTCAGATGATAACTGCAAAAAACATGGAAACATTCGGCCGCCATCTTTGTTTTTCTCTGTGCAGCGCCACCTAGTGTCAGTGTCAAGAAGCAGAGTTACCTCCCCTCCATTCAGGGTAGAGAGACTTTGTAAATATCATTCGAATTGGGAAACCATTTAAAAAATGCACACCGACCTATATTTGTTCTTTGTTTTCCCCCCATATTACACAATTATGACTGCAACAACAAGCATTATTCAAAAAGTTAATTACTTTGATTTACCACCAGCGGACATCTTTAATTCAATTTTAATTAAAACTTTAATTCAAAACAATCAAAATTTAAAAACTTCATACATTTATTCCAATTTTAATAAATTTCCGATTAAGATTATCAGTGAATTCAATTTGAGTTAGAATATTTAAATTTTAGCTTTCAGTGACCTTGCATTTGTTTGGATATCGAACTATGATGGATGGCAATTAGATTTTTTTGTCAATTTTATTAGCATTTCCTAAATGACATTTCAAAATTCTTCACAGTCAAATATCAGCATAACGATAGAATATTCATAATATTGAAAATAAAATTAATCCTTCAATTCAATTGTAACTTAGTTTATTGAAAATATCAATCATCAGAGTTTGTATTAAATTCAAGTTAAAATTTAAGATAAATTTCATATGAAACTACCAAAATTGATATTTGATGCCTCATGAGCAGCAGATTGGAGATTGGTGGTACAAAATCTCTCCCTCCAACTACGAGCAGTCAAATATGGAGAACATTACTTGGGTGTTGTGGACTGATACTGAATCAAATTTGATCATATTAAATTGCAAATCCTATAAGATCTGGATCACATAGGGTCCAAAATACTACACTTGTGTTGTGGTTATGATGCTTTGGGATTTATTAGTATAGCACAACTCTGTAGTACAGTAAAACACGTTATAGTGAACACTATACCGGCAGTGTAGTATAGTATAGAAACCACAAAATAATACAATTGTGTAGTGGTATGCTTATTTTTTTTTTTTTTTTTTTTTCTGGCTGTAGTAAATACTACACTGGCACTGTAGTAAACTATAGAAACCACAAAATACTACAGATGTGTTGCAGTTTGTAGTATAGCTCAACACCACTGCCTCACAGTAAAACACTGCTGTAGTAAATACTACACGGACACTGTAGTAAACTGTAGAAACTACAAATTACCACCAAATACTACACTTGAGTTGTGGTATGCTTTGGTTTTTGTAGTATATTAAAGCACTGCTGTAGTAAATACTACAATGACACTGTAGTAAACTGTAGTAACTATAGAGTACCACAAAATACTATACCTCATCTATAGTTTACTACAAAATACCTCACTTTACTACAAGGTTGCTGTAGTATTTTGTGGTAAAGTGTGGTATATTTTCATAAGGGTACGTTCGTATTTTGCTATCAGCATGTGATATGTATCGCTAAACTCGAGAAACTTTGAGTGCAGGCGCTTGGTGGAATAGCCCTGTTTTATAAGTGTTTTGTGACGTTGCTTAAAATCGTCACATTTAACAGAGGATCTAGCAAATGTTGACACCACTGTTGACATTTTGACTGCGACTATATGTGGTTTTCTACTTTCTACAGAAACTTTACACAATTTGAAGAGTATGTATTTCTATCAGCCGGTATTGGACACTTCTATTGTTTCAACGTAACCAAAGGTGTCTCGCTCTAGTTGTTCTCTATCTACTTTTACTGCTTCAGGATAAGGTTATCTTACAAGCTTGTATATTGTTGGCCAGTTTCATTGGTAGTATTTCCCTGCTACAGCTTTCTAACCTAGGCTGGTTGCGTGATTTTATCAAAGAGCTTAACCAGATATGCGCGATCCTGGCAATGTGCACGTATTAAGAGTTTAAGCACGTTACTACCCTGTGAGATTAGGCATTTCCCGATACTGGTCGGCCCGATTGGCATCTATTGTCCGCGGGACGTAGGTGACATTTCCAAAAACTACAGGAAAGATATGTAAATGTATAAATTGGATGGCGACTGACGAATAAAAACCATCCTTATGACTCCACAGGAAAGCCTCCCACAGCATATCACATTCAAACTAGAGTACGACGAGTCTAGTGAATAATCTCTTCATCTGAGTCACGCGTTTATTGCGGTCGTTCATGAAGTAAACTCACGAAACCTGGTACCGCTGTAGAGGCTAACACTGTCCGCTGGGTAAGAGTGTCCGTTCCCTATCTTCTGACCCAGCTAGGACACTTTTCTCCACATTGGGGACAAGTGTCCGTCCTTGGTTACAATAGAAAAGGACATGAAAAGGGATACTGATCACATTCTTATCCATCACATTCTTATCCATCACTCCGGCTTAAGCGGGAACACTAGCTCGGGAACTGTGATGCCAGTAAATGCAAGAATACCCTGAAAGAAACCTTTTCTGTAATTGCCGACGTCGTGTGGCTGATCCATCGCACCAATTGATGTCGAGCTACTCGGATTGCTGAAGCCTGCTTGTAGAGATACATAGAACGACCTATATCTCTAGCTGGAATATGAAATCACCACGAAAAATAAGGGGGTTGATGGTCATCCCCTCGATACACTCCAAACTCCTAAACACAAACAGCGTCACAAACAAAATTACGCACCCACAATCGTACACTCCTCGCCTCATGCCTCACACACATATATAATCCCGTATAGCACTTATGTCTACTTTCTCATAACCCGGGGTTAGGGGCCGTACGAACCCATGTACTTCAAGATCCTCATGGTGCTCATATAAACAGTCACAATCAAAGCGTGGCTGAGATACACCATTCTCTATATGACGACATTACCACGAATATTATGGATTAAGAATACTGACCAGCGATACGGATTTGTAAATTTTGGAACATCATGATGTCTTGCTGGCATCATTACAAACTGCTGATAGTTGCTCTCTTGCAGGAAACTAGCCTACGTTTTTTCTATGCTATGATTGCCTTTTTTGAATTTGGTGCTAATACTGTTATATGCAATATGTCTTTGGATTATGGTCGCTGCTATTCTTTAATGGACGACGACTGAATTATGAATTACGGACGCTTGTAATATTGCCGTAGTTGCGGTATAACTAACTTTGTGCACCCGCAAATTAGCCAGATCCTACATCTAAATTATGGTACGGACTTATATACGCAATGATAGATTCTTGTTTAAGAATTCTGTGCCTTGAAAATCAACGCCCTTTTCTGTCTTCCTAGTTTGGGGTATCAGCATACCCTAAGTTTGGTTAACATAGAAGTCTAGACATCAAAGTGAGAAATTTTAATGAGTTTTTTTCTTTTGTTGTTTCGGCTAGCGTCGTCACTCAAAGGTTCACTTTTCCCATAACCACAAAAACGACTGTTGTAGGTAAGATCTAGTGTTGCTCTAGATGGAAATATGACGCAAGAAAAATCGATGATGAAGCCGAGATTGATTTTATTCAATCCTCCAAGTTCCAATAATACAGGTATACGCAATTGAAACAATAACCAGCAGTAGGTCACAATCAAAGTTCTTGTAGACAGATCGTACAGTCAAATATCAAGTCATGATGTTATATGACATACTGAGACAGAACGCCACCTGTCTCAGGAGACCAAGATGTTACAAGTCTAACCTAGTGTACTATACACCACGGTTTTATACAGTCGAGTCAACAAAACACTTCACATATGCTTGGTCTAATCTACAATTTCTCACAATTAATTTCAAGTGCCAGCCTATGGCTGCACCAGACACCGTACCAATTATCAGCTTATCTTTAACGGTCCGGGTTTCCCTAACCTCTTCTACTACAGGCATAAATCTATACCATACAGGGTTCAGCATTTCCTGGCTTCCACTCAACTAGCATATACGCCCCCAACTTTAACATGCTGTATATACACGTCCCGATCAAAACCGTGAACTGACAGGTGGACTAAATAAACAATTTCCAAAAACTGATTTCGGCAGATGTAAAATTCAAATAGATACATGCCAGGCGTCCCCCTATATCCATATAAATTCTACATATCTTCCCCACCAGAAGTTAAATGTCCATCGTGCACTGATGACATTTAACTCACTTTTCCAACACAATGTCAATTGAAGGTTGAGAAAAATCAAATATTGAATTTTAAAAATGCGATTATACCACCATGCTTAATATGCAGTTACACGATTACATAAATCAATGCTCATATTTAATAAAGACATTTTATAATCAAATAAGATGCAGGATTCAAACAATATTCAATCCTGAATCTCACACAAAGGGCTAGCCGATAAAGATAAACTTTAACATCAATTTAAAACATCAAACTTGGGAATCGAGGTTATAGGCAAGATCACAGATAGTTCCATCTCTCTTGTACGTCTTATTAATCAACATTAACGTGAAAAGTACATTCCTGGATACATCCAAACGTTTCGAACCATCGTTAACACCTCAAGAAAATGACATTTCAAAGATGTCAATGAAATACCATTTATCGATCTAAAATGTCTGCCTTCGCGAAATGCGATAAAATGTATCTGGGTCTTTTACTCAATACAATTAAGAATGCAGCCATTAGGTTTACCGAAAATTAAACATTAGCTGATCAGGTTAACATTCAACTTCAGAAATCAGAGTGTAACATCTTTATGGGCCTCATTGAAATGGAATAGTTACTTTCCCAATATTTCAAACAAATTTTAACCACATACAATACAACACAATAGACACACACACACAAAACGAATATGTAGCTACGTCACTTCAACTGACAACTGACAGGCAGTATTCTCTCTTTAACTCATTCCAAGGGTGTAATGTTACTCATTCAGAAGTCTAGATATATTGACCTACAATCTGGATGCAGTACGTAATGCAATTGAAATAAATCGCTATTACTCGTTAATTTTACCAGCTCGTCATTTAATTAATATCCTTACACACTCAATCTGAGCACCCTCAAAAGTTAAATCAGAACGATATCGTATCTTCCACCACTAGTCGACTATTTATCACCACGCTTATCTAACGTGTCAAAATCTCATCGCTTGCCGATTCTTTAGTTTTCAAACCTTAATCACGCACATCGGCATCTCTACAAACATGGGCCGCATCGCGCCCTGAATCAAAATCTGATTCCACGTCTGAACAAAATTCAGTTATTCATCAAAATGCTAGGTCAAATTATCGTTAGTCAAAATGAAAGACTCCTTTGCACCTATGCTCAATCAAAACTTTTCGTTAACCACTCAACGTTTGCAACTGGTCATAACGTTAACACTGTTTATATTGACCCTAACAAACAAAATAACAACGCGCAATATTCAACTCATACCACTACAGGGCATCTCAATATTATTGCAACAACAAAAAATATTCACCACAGACACAATTATTCTGTGGTTATGT
>JAVTVY010055422.1:0-30503 GCA_036873755.1 Hanleya hanleyi
AGGTCAGCTCAGAACTTGTTGGTAACAGTCTTCTAATGCGCCTTCATTCGAAAATAAATAACACTCGCCGATTTAATTTTACAATTTTTTAATTAAAGGAAACCGATTGAATAATATAGGTTCAGTAGATTTCAAGCTTTACGTGTGAAAATACATTTACATCTCTTTAATGGTTTTCAGTGCCTTTGTACAGGACCAAAACAACTTTTTGAATCACATTATTTTCCCAACAATACAACCAATTTTTATATATAGTACTATAGTAGAAAGGTAGCATTTATGTAGTTTACGGTAATTCAACTCAAGACCAACACCTTCTATGCACAAGATAATAATGATTCTATGTCATTCTCCTGAGCATAACCGGTACAAAGACGAGTAAATAGCGTCTCTACATCACGTTGTTATCTAGATATAGAGACAACACATTTTGGGCATCGGCAATCTGATGAATGTACTATTCCGGTTTTCTTGTTTCACATTATATTCTATGGCGGTTGATCGGTGATTTTCTTCATTCATAAACGTTAAACCACCTAGCTTTAACTAATTCTGCTAGGCTGTCTTCATTCAGACTGTACAGCCTACACAGTCCACAGAAAATACACCGCACATTCTTGTACTCCCAGCCTTATCACATTTGATGGCAAGTTTAGCGGGCTGTTTAATGTCTAAGCTAGGAAATGTTCCAGGGTAGTTGACAGGCATGCAATAATATACTATAGTATCTGCCATACAGGACACCGACCACTGTAATTTGATGTGACAGCACGAGTAGAAACCAGCCTTATCTCAGTGGGCTTGGATATAAATCACTGTTAAAAACCACAAGGCTCGGATAGAGCCTCTCTCTGTGTTTGTTCCAAGGACAAGCCTTAATGACTTTTAAATCCACTGATAAGGAGGTCCCCTGGCTGCATGGTCATAAAAGGAACATGATACTGTTAAAGGCCACATGGATGGTATGTATCTATAACAATATACTGAAGTGTTAATTATCAATCTAATTTTAATCAGAATTATTTCAGATCAGAACTTGCTGGTAACAATGCCCTAATGCACGTTCATGCCAAAAATCAAGGTTCTAATGTCAATGGTTCTCTTTATTTTGCCGACGAAAGGATTCGGATGGACTGACTGACTGACTCACTCACTCATTACCGGACAATTTGCGATCTGTAGCCTACTTCGTAGGAATATAGCACATTTTTAAACAATATAATGGATCACATAGTGATAACATATAATATTCATTTATATAGTATATATTTTAACATTTTAAGAAAACATTATATTCCTACGAAGTAGGCTACAGATCGCAAATTGTCCGGTAATGAGTGAGTCAGTCAGTCCATCCGAATCCTTTCGTCGGCAAAATAAGGAGAACCGTTGACATTATAACCTTGATTTTTGGCATGAACGAGCATTAGGGCATTGTTACCAGCTAGTTCTGATCTGAAATAATTCTGATTAAAAGTAGATTTATAATTAACACTTCAGTATATTGTTATAGATCATACGGAGAAAAGTCCGATCATTTAAGCGAGGGAAACATGACACCATGGAATTTGGGAACAGCCCTGGCATGCCTGGTGCTCTCTCGCTGTTGAATTCAACCGCAAGATCTGAGGACAGCGACCTCAATACAGCTGAGCGAACTATTCATAGACGGAGACTGGTGAAACCCAGTATTAATGCGTTTAACTCCGAGTCTATTCAACTGCTTGATGTACCAGGGCCGGATCACTAAATGACCAGAACATTCACCAATATACTTTCATTTTTTGTGGCACGAACACATCGATGTAAATATATAAATACCCGGAATATAATCTTGCTCAATCTCACAAAAGGCATGTTATAAAGAGAACCTATGGCTGTTATGGAAGGTTGTACATGTACCATATTATGATGAAACGTACCGTAGGGGAGGGTCACATCATATCTCAATGAAAATGCGATCGAGTCCTAATGCCTACTCTACTTCGTAGGTCCTGTGACGTTAGTCACACTGCTCATGTCACATAGTGGTACAATAAAAGATGTATTTTTAAACAATATAATTTTGTTCTATATATTTTTTTTACCTCAACTTTCACTGTAGTTCTCATCAAATGGCTTCTCTCAGCAGAGATAATCCTCACAACTTGAAAGGTGCTCAAGTTCAGAACTCCTCACACCTAACCTATTGTTTCTAAATAATAATCTTTTATTCATTCTCTGTAATCCTCACACCTATATTTTTATTCTTTTATTTTTATTTGAAGAACCATAATACAAGGTTAATCCCTCACAACATCAATTGTTATCTTTACCCTATGTGCTGAACAATTGTTTGAAAATACATCTTTTATTGTACCACTATGTGATATAATGTTTTCTTAAAATGTTGAAATATATACTATGTATATGAATATTATATGTTATCACAATGTGATCCATTATACTGTGTGCTATATAATATATAATGTGCTTCCTCGTAAAACCTAATGTAAAAATTGTTATATTGTTTTAAAATATGTTATAAGATTGTATAATATGTGACTCATTTATCATAAACATATGTGGAAATCCATATATATATAGAAAATAAAAAATATACAAACAATTGATGTCATTGACAAATTATTTGGAAACTATGTTCAAGCCTCAAAATAACCTGAAAATATAAGGTGGGGGAAATGTCCACTGGGGGAAATGTCCACTAGGGAAATGGCCAATGGGGGAAATGTCCATGGGGGAAATGTCCGCTGGGGGAAATGTCCACTGGGGGAAATGTCCGTACCCCCGTCGGGGCCAAGCTCTATCAGAAAATGTAAAAACATTAGCTGATGACCTTACAATAAGTTCATATTCCAAAATGTTTTTTTATTTGGTCGATTTTGCGACCCAATTTTCCGTTGTTTTTATTGTGCTAGTTTCTACAGAAAAACTACATTATAATCTAGGAAATAATTATCTGATATGAAACAAAATCATTGTGGTTACTACTCTTACTAAAATGACATTTGAAGGAAACAGGCTAAAGAGCAGTTTCAGTCACATCCACATGCGCGCCCCATTAAGGAAGTAAAACAAAACATAAACATACGGGGGTGACTGGAAGCTTTATTACTTAACTAAACTACACTAACTACAGCCTCGCACAGTTATGACAATCAGCGCGCGATACAATGAGATATAGCGATGCACGACAGCCTAGGTATAATGAATGATAATACACAATTGATATACGCGACGACATGAGAGTAATTATAATTACGTCATGAAAAAGATAAGCGCTAACATAATAAAATATAAATAATAAAACCACTCGAAACAGGTCATGTATATATATATATAGTATATCTATATTCATGTCTTGGGCATGTTAACATGGAGACACTACTTAGAGACAAACTCTGACGATGGTCCAATCACTCCCGTATGCTGGAGAGGGTGGGTGGGTAAAGAGAAACGTAAGCTGGGGCGCGCGGAGACAAAAGAGGTGAGCTATAGAAGGCAACGGGCCTTAAATAGAATTTAGCGGAGCATTATGGGATACAGTCGCACAAGATAAGCAAAGAAAGGGGGCCGCGTGCGCAGTGTTCGTACTTCCTTAAAAACAATTAACAGTTAATTTATCTTAAGGAAGTAAAACACAAGATAAACATATTGGGGTGACTGGAAGCTTTATTACTTAACTAAACTACACTAACTACAGTCTCGCACAGTTATGACAATTAGCGCGCGATACAATGAGATATATCGATGCGCGACAGCCTAGGTATAATGAATGATAATACACAATTGGTATACGCGACGACATGAGAGTAATTATAATTACGTCATGAAAAAGATAATAAAACCACTCGAAACAGGTCATGTATATACATATAGTATATCTATATTCATGTCTTGGTCCAATTACCCAGTTAGAGGTAGAATGTATATTGTATAAACTACACTATGAAGGTAAGGATGGTAGGATAGACTGCACACGGCGAATGGCATCAGAAATAGTATCCTGAGACAAGGTGATATATGCTAGACAAGCGTACGATTTCCAGTCCCCTAACTGGCGAATGGTCTCGATAGGTAGCCCTGCTTGGTAACACCAGGAAGCATCCCCCGCGGCGGAAACTATGTCCTGCATAGAGTGTATGATTCAGACCTGTCTTAGCCAAGCATTGGCGAAGGCGACCAAGAAAGATGGATGGAGTGAGCGGGATTAGGCGAGAATGCTGAGTGAATACTAACGCGGGGCCTGAGGGGGAAGCACCTGTAGTGAGTTCTAGGGCGCGATAGGCCGCTTGCACGGGACAGAGAACCTGGCCAGGAATACTAGGCAGAGCGAAAGTAAGTGAGCGGTCCCTAAATTGGATCGTTTTTGACCAGCGAATAGTTAAGCACAGGCCATCGTGTGTGAAAGATAAGTCCTGTCGACGGAGATGCTTGCTTCCACAGAATCTAGACCTCCCTGGAGCGAGAACATTGGAGCGGCGCAGTAGAGCAAAAAACATGAGCAAACAGGCCGCCCACAAACTGCAATCCAAGGATGAACTGAGATCAAGATGGCCTAGCAATTGGAGCAGGATATTAGGCGTGATGGGCAATTTGCGGGAAGGGGTATCACCAAGGCCTCTACGGATGCCTTTAAGTACACAATCTACTGAGAAATTGCTAGCTAATGGGTTTGCTAAGTCCCATTCCAAGTGTAAAAGGCGCACGATATTCAAATATTGTCGAACAGAGGTATATTTCAAACTTCTGGCCAAAAAAACACAGCATATCTACAGAGAGTTACGGTGGAAGCCGGTACGGGGCAGTACCCCATGTGTTGACGGAATAAGAGATAAGCATCACGGTGCACATGATATGTTCGTTTGGTGCTGTCGGCGAACGTCATTAGTTCAAATTTTTTAATGTCTGAGTCCAACGTACTCTCTACAAGGCGGGCGAATTCTGAAATACACGGGATAGAAAAGAAACAACAGAATGAATACACAAATCAATATCTTTACATTCAAGGAAACAAATTAAAATGGAATATCTATTATGAGCACAGCTACCACTTAAAGGAATTAGAAGCATAGCCAATATAATGCTCCTAAGACCAAATATTAGATAGATAACCAATTAGTGACACACAATAAGCCCACGTGTAAACAGAAATGCCAGCTATAAATACACATAAAAATTCCGATAGAAGCTTGTAATACACAAATCACTATCAGGTTCGATCGTAATAAAGTACGTTATCAATACACAGTTACGTCTGAACTCGTTCCAACGTGTTGACACTAATGTACATGCAATCAGTAATTAGCATTATGGTATAGCACTGTTCGTAGATCACAGGAAAATGTTCCCACCTAACCGTGGATAATTGATTGTGTAGACGCGACCCCCTCCTGGTTCATGGAGGCGCGACACGCTGTCGGCGACTCCGTTCTGAATTCCCGGATAGTAAACACAGTAAATCCGAAAATTATACAAGGCCGATAGCCAGAACACACGGCGAAGAGATGGCATGGCGACTTTGTTTTTACAACTACCTTTATTGATAATGGCGACGGCGGCCTGGTTGTCAGAATGGACGAACACTTTGCGATTACGCCCATTTCATAACCGCGGGTTCAAGGGCTAAAACTTCCTTGTAGTTTATAGAATAGAATAGAATAGAATAGAATAGATTTATTTGCATAAATATGCCCAGGTAGGCTAAAAGCACAACAAACAAACAAACAACCAGACAACCAACCAGACATATAGCGTACACGCCCAAAACTAAAGTGTCGAAACTCACCCGCAAAGCGCCGAAACAAACCCTCAAGTGTGTCCAGAGGGACAGGAATTGCCTCAGGCCACGACTGGAAATTTGTGTATATCCAGTCACCATTGAAGTGGGCTCCCGCTGCCTGGGGACATGCGTCAATGCTGACTGGCACAGAAGGGCGATCACTGATCATCGGCATAGTACCATTAAACACAGAGAGAAAATTCATCCACCACACCATGTCAGCTCGCATATCTTTAGTCACTCTTGTACGATGCCAGGGGTCGGATAATGTTGGTATTTTATCCAAGATGCGCCGAAGATAGAAACGCCCTCCGTAGACACATTGCGAAGCTCAGTTAAGTTTGCCTGCTAGACATTGTAACTTTCGTTTAGTTACCTTGGCTTTTGACATTGTGGTCTGCAGGTTGGAATGTGGGTCAGCTATCTTAGGCTGTGGCAGTTCCATGGTCATTCGGGTAGAATCAAATGTTATACCCAGAAATGTCAAACGTTGAACCGGGCCGTCCACTTTGGAGTAATTTATGGAAAATCCCAGTTGCCGTAACACAGAAATGAGCTCATTCAATGTGTTCAAACAGGCAGTGTATGTGTCCTTCATAATTAAGAAATCGTCCAAGTATGCGATGATGCCAGAATGTCCTCTGGATGCCATGATATGTCGAACAGCTTGAGTAAGATCATTAAAAAGTTTAGGTGATCGGCTGGCTCCAAATGGCGAACGGGTGTCGATCATCAGAACGTCTTTAGTGTCCCCACTAAAACGCCAAGATAACCCGGTGGCTGGATAATTGCTTGGGTGTATCCTCACAGATCTATACCCGTTAGATAAATTTAATTTCGCCATGTAGCAGCCGGGATTGACAATGCTATAGCGTCCTGTAATGTTTGATATTTGAATGCCGAGAGTTCAGCGAAATCATTGACTGCATTACCGGGTGGTCTACTACAGTCGTGAATGAGCCGTATTTTTTCACTATTTTTCTTAGGTATACACCCCAAGGCAGATACAATTTTTGGCTTTTCGGTGACAACTTTGTAGTGCCCGTGTTCCAGTTCAGTTAAGATTTGTTTTTCAACCTTTGGTGCCATGACCTGATTAGTGGCAGAGCGGTAGTTCTGTTGGCAAACATTGGTGGGTATGCCATTAGGTGAAACAATATGAAAACCCTCCTCAATACCCTGCAGGAGGTGCGCGCGCTCAGCGTAATTAACCGGTAATAACGACTCCCATGCTGACAAGTTTAAATGAGCTTCTGTACGTGGGGGGCTGGGTAACTCGCGAGTTAATGAGTTGCCGGGCCCTGGTAATAGTTTTTTTAGGTGGGCTGGTTGTTCAGGTTTCGCTGGGCAGGGCCGTGGTTCGATACTTGGGGCCCTCGTCTTTGAAATTGTGGCCGAAAATGGCGATATTTACACTGGTTTTCAAAGGTACAGGATCCTTTGGCTTTGAAAATTTTGCAGTCTGGTGTAACGGCGTTGCCACTTTGGTTTGACTGGCGGTTTAAAGGGGGGCGTTGTCTCGGTGTCATCTTGAGCTCCATGTTAGGAGGATATGACCCCCAAGGAAAGCTATGTTCCGCTTGTAGCTCTCTGTACACATAGTCAAAATCCAAGACACTCTCCCAGTCGTAGCGATCAGCATAATCGAAGATGTTGGCCGTATGTGCCAAGTAGAACTCGATTTCATTTCGAGCCAGGCCCCCGGTTTGTAGTAATTGGTTCATTAACCGGCAATTGGCGGCGCCCCACTCGTCCATTGTAAGACCTGAGTAAGGATGGTCATCCTCGCGCTTAACCACCAAGCGCTCTTGTTCTTCGCTGGAGACTGACAATACCAAATCTTTCCTACGCGATTGTCTTCGCTTCTTGGTTTTCTCACTGACGAATTGCGTGATGTGTACAACTTTGCGAGATTGAGCTTTCACTGTTAACGTAGCTCGTGGGTCAAAGTATGAAAAGTTCGGGAGTCCAATACTGGTGGGGCGTTGTTCTGAACTGACCGTGTCGTTTTCCAAAGAGAGAATATTATGCAAACGCTTACCAGATGATTGAAGAGCTGTAGTCTGGCGCCGTAAATCCGGTAATGTGAGATTTGAGGCTCCCTCCAGCGGCGATGGTCTGTGTGAAGCTGATTGTAATCCCTCCGAAATGATTGCCAGGTCGTCGGCGGAGGGGCTGCGATGATCCAGTCTCAAGTTCCTGGGGAGGATCCCGTCCTTCTGTGACGCGTGGCATGTTGGTGGGAATCAGCTGAGGGAATTCATTCTGCATTCGTATTATGCCGACTTGTGCTAATTTTATCTGCCCCATTGGCAGTTCGAGCGATTTTAAGTCCTCAACAGTAGTCATCACTAAGGCCTGCCGAGAGACAAGATCCTGTTGCCGGAAGACAGCCGTTGATTTACGAGACAAACCGGCATCACGGGACCAAACATCAAAGTAAAAATCTCCGGGATCCACAGAGTTATCACTAGGGGAGTCCATATTCTCGAGTTGATCTCCTTCAGTTCCCATTAGAGGTGATTAACTAGTTCAAACATCGGATAAAGAGAAACGTAAGCTGGGGCGCGCGGAGACAAAAGAGGTGAGCTATAGAAGGCAGCGGGCATTATGGGATACAGTCGCACAAGATAAGCAAAGAAAGGGGGCCGCGTGCGCAGTGTTCGTACTTCCTTAAAAACAATTAACAGTTAATTTATCTTTTATCGTGCTCCTTTCCCCGTATAGGGGTAGGCAAATAGGCTAAAATTATCCCAAAATGATAGGATATGAGGTCCGGGTGTGTACGCTAAACGTGTGTAATACCGTATACTAGAATATGCATACAATTTCAGATATCATGCTACACGTCATGTTCTAAGAATATTACTGTTTGATAATTATTTCCTTCCAAACGTGAATAAATTATCTTGACTCGTTTTAATCTCTTTCTTTCAATGGTTTTACTTCCTCATGTATAGGAGCGTAATAAATATTTTGCATTGTCAACAGATTTGTATTTGTAGTCCTGCAGCACCGGCCGGCGAAAAAAAGTATACCGGGGCCGAAATGATAACATTAGTCATCATAGTTAATAATATTTTGTGGCTAATCTCATGTGTTAGGGTCGCGTAAGGCAATAGGGTTATCAGAAGTACATTCCGATTAATAATGATACATATTATAGTACATTCCGACCAATATGGCGGCCAAATGTTATCCTCTGGCTGCTTATAGACATGTCGCATTCCCGGATGTGCTTGAGACTATATTTGAATAGAAAGTATTCCTCGTTCCGCAGATATATAGATATTAGAAAAAGAGGAACTATGAAGAATAACGAACTTCCGTAACAACGTCTGGATTCACTATATGACAAAGTTTTAGTCTTGCTCCGAAAACCGTTCTCATAAGCCGTAATGGCATGCTGATTGAACATGTAGGTTAAGGTCAATCCAAACCTGTGATTGACGCTCGGGCGCCCATATGAGTGGGTATATGGCCCTTGGACGTACGTGTGAAACTTGGAGTATACCCAGAGAAGACTAGGTGACGTCGTCTATGAAGCCAAGAGTAGTAGGGAAAGCACAGTCGCTCGGCTACACACATGAGGCAGTTCATGCAGAAACACCCACCGTATGCTGAACTCATTCCCAATACACTACTACATTGAAGCTCTATATGAACTACATTGGTGTTCTCTGAGACCACATTGCTGCTCTGTAACACAAGAAGACGATATAAAGCGCTAGAGTGCCGCTGTATAACGCTGGATAGGTGCCCTATAACATCACCCTGACGCTCTACAACACCGGAGTATCGCTTCGTAACACTAGATTGACGTTCTATACACTACATTGGCGCTATGAAAACATAAACTCAATTTACGCTCTATGAGACTACATTGGCGTTCTGGAAAGTATATTGACACTGTATAATTCACTGACTCCATGTATTACACCGAAAACTTGCAGAAACACCCAAACCTGCTGAACTTACTCCCAATACACTACAACGATGCTCTGTATTAACTAATTTGGTGTTCCCTTAGACCACCTTGCTGCTCTGTAATACGACACAAGACGCTATAAAGCACTAACATGCTGCTTTACAGCACTGAATTGGTGCCTGACAAAATCACATTGACGCTTTATTACACTATAGTGTTGCTCAGTAACACTACATTGATGTTCGGTACATTGTATCGACTTGGCATTGTCACTCTATAACACCACATTGGTGGTCTGTAACGTTGGACTGCGCTATATAACAGGTTAATACGGGTATGGCTATGTGCGCATAATATACACAGCTATGTTTGAATAAAGTCTGTGCAACTGGGCGAGTGAGATTCCTACAGATACGTGTAAATAATGTCTGTACAGCTATAAGTGAGTAAAGTTCGTACAACTGGGCATGGGTGAAGTATTGCAGCTATGTTTGAATAATGTATGTATAGTTATGTGCGAATGACGTTCCTACAGATATGTGTGAGTAATATCTGTACAGCTATAAATGAGTACAGTTCGTAAAACTAGGCATGGGTCAAGTATTGCGGCTATGTTTGAATAACGTCTGTACAGCTATGTATGGGCGATGTCTGTGAAGCCACGGATGAGTAAAGTCTGTACAGTTAAGTATGCTGAATGTGTGCAGTCTTACTTCTGTGTGAGTCAGATATGTACCGATATCTGCGCCTAGTTTCTGTACAGCTATATACCTGTGATGTCTAGAGCTATGCGTGCGTAAGGCATGTAAAGCTATTTGTCAGTAAGGCCCCTAAAGCTACGTTTGCGTAGGATCCCGGCAGCTATCTGTGGGTAGGGACGTACACCTATGTGTGACTATTGTGTGGATGAGTATTAGAGTTCGCCTAGCTATGTCAGTATACGAACAGTACTGTCACAGGTGAGCTCTTGAGCTTCGAGCTTCGGGTTATTAACTACCTCATCCTAGAGCTCTGAGCTCTTAACTTCCTTATCCAACTCTTGAAAGTGACGTCATCACCGGAAGTGATGTCATCGCTCACCCGCGCGCCCGCCTGGTGGTGCCGCCTGTCCGTCTACGTTGGGGAAATTTTTGGGGGGATTTTGAGGGAAAGCACCCTTGCCATAGGTCATCCGTCAACGCCAGGGAAAATTTACAGGGAATTTTGTGGGAAAGCCTATTTTTATAGGACATCGCTCTCCGAATTGATGACCTCACGAGGTATACCCGTACAAGCTTCGCCTTGTATGTTGTGCATATAACATCGAATGATTGGAGAGGATTTAAGATAGGGTTGACCTCCAGCATGTGGATATAGGCCTATGGAGTATACGGCATGTTACGGTATCCGTCAGTGTATGTCGTGGTTGAATACGTTCGGCCGATGGAGTGACCGATCATCTTGGTCACGACGTCACTACGGATGCCTTTAAGAACACAATCTAGTGAGAAATTGCTAGCTAATGGGTTTGCTAAGTCCCATTCCAAGTGTAAAAGGCGCACGATATTCAAATATTGTCGAACAGAGGTATATTTCAAACTTCTGGCCAAAAAAAACACAGCATATCTACAGAGAGTTACGGTGGAAGCCGGTACGGGGCAGTACCCCATGTGTTGCCGGAATAAGAGATAAGCATCACGGTGCACATGATATGGTCGTTTGGTGCTGTCGGCGAACGTCATTAGTTCAATTTTTTTAATGTCTGAGTCCAACGTACTCTCTACAAGGCGGGCGAATTCTGAAATACACGGGATAGAAAAGAAACAACAGAATGAATACACAAATCAATATCTTTACATTCAAGGAAACAAATTAAAATGGAATATCTATTATGAGCACAGCTGCCACTTAAAGGAATTAGAAGCATAGCCAATATAATGCTCCTAAGACCAAATATTAGATAGATAACCAATTAGTGACACACAATAAGCCCACGTGTAAACAGATATGCCAGCTATAAATACACATAAAAATTCCAATAGAAGCTTGTAATACACAAATCACTATCAGGCTCGATCGTAATAAAGTACGTTATCAATACACAGTTACGTCTGAACTCGTTCCAACGTGTTGACACTAATGTACATGCAATCAGTAATTAGCATTATGGTATAGCACTGTTAGTAGATCACAGGAAAATGTTCCCACCTAACCGTGGATAATTGATTGTGTAGACGCGACCCCCCTCCTGGTTCATGGAGGCGCGACACGCTGTCGGCGACTCCGTTCTGAATTCCCGGATAGTAAACACAGTAAATCCGAAAATTATACAAGGCCGATAGCCAGAACACACGGCGAAGAGATGGCATGGCGACTTTGTTTTTACAACTACCTTTATTGATAATGGCGACGGCGGCCTGGTTGTCAGAATGGACGAACACTTTGCGATTACGCCCATTTCATAACCGCGGGTTCAAGGGCTAAAACTTCCTTGTAGTTTATATGAAGAGGAATTGCCTCAGGCCACGACTGGAAATTTGTGTATATCCAGTCACCATTGAAGTGGGCTCCCGCTGCCTGGGGACATGCGTCAATGCTGACTGGCACAGAAGGGCGATCACTGATCATCGGCATAGTACCATTAAACACAGAGAGAAAATTCATCCACCACACCATGTCAGCTCGCATATCTTTAGTCACTCTTGTACGATGCCAGGGGTCGGATAATGTTGGTATTTTATCCAAGATGCGCCGAAGATAGAAACGCCCTCCGTAGACACATTGCGAAGCTCAGTTAAGTTTGCCTGCTAGACATTGTAACTGTCGTTTAGTTACCTTGGCTTTTGACATTGTGGTCTGCAGGTTGGAATGTGGGTCAGCTATCTTAGGCTGTGGCAGTTCCATGGTCATTCGGGTAGAATCAAATGTTATACCCAGAAATGTCAAACGTTGAACCGAGCCGTCCACTTTGGAGTAATTTATGGAAAATCCCAGTTGCCGTAACACAGAAATGAGCTCATTCAAGGTGTTCAAACAGTCAGTGTATGTGTCCTTCACAATTAAGAAATCGTCCAAGTATGCGATGATGCCAGAATGTCCTCTGGATGCCATGATATGTCGAACAGCTTGAGTAAGATCATTAAAAAGTTTAGGTGATCGCCTGGCTCCAAATGGCAAACGGGTGTCGATCATCAGAACGTCTTTAGTGTCCCCACTCAAACGCCAAGATAACCCGGTGGCTGGATAATTGCTTGGGTGTATCCTCACAGATTTATACCCGTTAGATAAATCTAATTTCGCCATGTAGCAGCCGGGATTGACAATGCTATAGCGTCCTGTAATGTTTGATACTTGAATGCCGAGAGTTCAGCGAAATCATTGACTGCATTACCGGGTGGTCTACTACAGTCGTGAATGAGCCGTATTTTTTCACTATTTTTCTTAGGTATACACCCCAAGGCAGATACAATTTTTGGCTTTTCGGTGACAACTTTGTAGTGCCCGTGTTCCAGTTCAGTTAAAATTTGTTTTTCAACCTTTGGTGCCATGACCTGATTAGTGGCAGAGCGGTAGTTCTGTTGGCAAACATTGGCGGGTATGTCATTAGGTGAAACAATATGAAAACCCTCCTCAATACCCTGCAGGAGGTGCGCGCGCTCAGGGTAATTAACCGGTAATAACGACTCCCATGCTGACAAGTTTAAATGAGCTTCTGTACGTGGGGGGCTGGGTAACTCGCGAGTTAATGAGTTGCCGGGCCCTGATAATAGTTTTTTGAGGTGGGCTGGTTGTTCAGGTTTCGCTGGGCAGGGCCGTGGTTCGATACTTGGGGCCCTCGTCTTTGAAATTGTGGCCGAAAATGGCGATATTTACACTGGTTTCCAAAGGGACAGGATCCTTTGGCTTTGAAAATTTTGCAGTCTGGTGTAACGGCGTTGCCACTTTGGTTTGACTGGCGGTTTAAAGGGGGGCGTTGTCTCGGTGTCATCTTGAGCTCCATGTTAGGAGGATATGACCCCCAAGGAAAGCTATGTTCCGCTTGTAGCTCTCTGTACACATAGTCAAAATCCAAGACACTCTCCCAGTCGTAGCGATCAGCATAATCGAAGATGTTGGCCGTATGTGCCAAGTAGAACTCGATATCATTTCGAGCCAGGTCCCCGGTTTGTAGTAATTGGTTCATTAACCGGCAATTGGCGGCGCCCCACTCGTCCATTGTAAGACCTGAGTAAGGATGGTCATCCTCGCGCTTAACCACCAAGCGCTCTTGTTCTTCGCTGGAGACTGACAATACCAAATCTTTCCTACGCGATTGTCTGCGCTTCTTAGTTTTCTCACTGACGAATTGCGTGATGTGTACTACTTTGCGTGAGTGAGCTTTCACTGTTAACGTAGCTCGTGGGTCAAAGTATGAAAAGTTCGGGAGTCCAATACTGGTGGGGCGTTGTTCTGAACTGACCGTGTCGTTTTCCAAAGAGAGAATATTATGCAAACGCCTACCAGATGATTGAAGAGCTGTAGTCTGGCGCCGTAAATCCGGTAATGTGAGATTTGAGGCTCCCTCCAGTGGCGATGGTCTGTGTGAAGCTGATTGTAATCCCTCCGAAATGATTGCCAGGTCGTCAACAAGGGGCTGCGATGATCCAGTCTCAAGTTCCTGGGGAGGACCCCGTCCTTCTGTGACGCATGGCATGTTGGTGGGAATCAGCTGAGGGAATTCATTCTGCATTCGTATTATGCCGACTTGTGCTAGGCAGTTCGAGCGATTTTAAGTCCTCAACAGTAGTCATCACTAAGGCCTGCCGAGAGACAAGATCCTGTTGCCGGAAGACAGCCGTTGATTTACGAGACAAACCGGCATCACGGGACCAAACATCAAAGTAAAAATCTCCGGGATCCACAGAGTTATCACTAGGGGAGTCCATATTCTCGAGTTGATCTCCTTCAGTTCCCATTAGAGGTGATTAACTAGTTCAAACATCGGATAAAGAGAAACGTAAGCTGGGGCGCGCGGAGACAAAGAGGTGAGCTATAGAAGGCAGCGGGCCTTAAATAGAACTTAGCCGAGCATTATGGGATACAGTCGCACAAGATAAGCAAAGAAAGGGGGCCGCGTGCGCAGTGTTCGTACTTCCTTAAAAACAATTAACAGTTAATTTATCTTTTATCGTGCTCCTTTCCCCGTATAGGGGTAGGCAAATAGGCTAAAATTACCCCAAAATGATAGGATATGAGGTCCGGGTGTGTACGCTAAACGTGTGTAATACCGTATACTAGAATATGCATACAATTTCAGATATCATGTTACACGTCATGTTCTAAGAATATTACTGTTTGATAATTATTTCCTTCCAAACGTGAATAAATTATCTTGACTCGTTTTAATCTCTTTCTTTCAATGGTTTTACTTCCTCATGTATAGGAGCGTAATAAATATTTTGCATTGTCAACAGATTTGTATTTGTAGTCCTGCAGCACCGGCCGGCGAAAAAAAATATATCGGGGCCGAAATAATAACATTAGTCATCATAGTTAATAATATTTTGTGGCTAATCTCATGTGTTAGGGTCGCGTAAGGCAATAGGGTTATCAGAAGTACATTCCGATTAATAATGATACATATTATAGTACATTCCGACCAATATGGCGGCCAAATGTTATCCTCTGGCTGCTTATAGACATGTCGCATTCCCGGATGTGCTTGAGACTATATTTGAATAGAAAGTATTCCTCGTTCTGCAGATATATAGATATTAGAAAAAGAGGAACTATGAAGAATAACGAACTTCCGTAACAACGTCTGGATTCACTATAGGACAAAGTTTTAGTCTTGCTCCGAAAACCGTTCTCATAAGCCGTAATGGCATGCTGATTGAACGTGTAGGTTAAGGTCAATCCAAACCTGTGATTGACGCTCGGGCGCCCATAGGAGTGGGCATATGGCCCTTGGACGTACGTGTGAAACTTGGAGTATACCCAGAGAAGACTAGGTGACGTCGTCTATGAAGCCAAGAGTAGTAGGGAAAGCACAGTCGCTCGGCTACACACATGAGGCAGTTCATGCAGAAACACCCACCGTATGCTGAACTCATTCCCAATACACTACTACATTGAAGCTCTATATGAACTACATTGGTGTTCTCTGAGACCACATTGCTGCTCTGTAACACAAGAAGACGATATAAAGCGCTAGAGTGCCGCTGTATAACGCTGGATAGGTGCCCTATAACATCACCCTGACGCTCTACAACACCGGAGTATCGCTTCGTAACACTAGATTGACGTTCTATACACTACATTGACGCTATGAAAACATAAACTCAATTTACGCTCTATGAGACTACATTGGCGTTCTGGAAAGTATATTGACACTGTATAATTCACTGACTCCATGTATTACACCGAAAACTTGCAGAAACACCCAACCTGCTGAACTTACTCCCAATACACTACAACGATGCTCTGTATTAACTAATTTGGTGTTCCCTTAGACCACCTTGCTGCTCTGTAATACGACACAAGACGCTATAAAGCATTAAAATGCTGCTTTACAGCACTGAATTGGTGCCTGACAACATCACATTGACGCTTTATTACACTATAGTGTTGCTCAGTAACACTACATTGATGTTCGGTACATTGTATCGACTTGGCATTGTCACTTGTAACGTTGGACTGCGCTATATAACAGGTTAATACGGGTATGGTTATGTGCGCATAATATACACAGCTATGTTTGAATAAAGTCTGTGCAACTGGGCGAGTGAGATTCCTACAGATACGTGTAAATAATGTCTGTACAGCTATAAGTGAGTAAAGTTCGTACAACTGGGCATGGGTGAAGTATTGCAGCTATGTTTGAATAATGTATGTATAGTTATGTGCGAATGACGTTCCTACAGATATGTGTGAGTAATATCTGTACAGCTATAAATGAGTAAAGTTCATAAAACTAGGCATGGGTCAAGTATTGCGGCTATGTTTGAATAACGTCTGTACAGCTATGTATGGACGATGTCTGTGAAGCCACGGATGAGTAAAGTCTGTAAGTTAAGTATACTGAATGTGTGCAGTCTTACTTCTTTGTGAGTAAGATATGTACCGATATCTGCGCCTAGTTTCTGTACAGCTATATACCTGTGATGTCTAAAGCTATGCGTGCGTAAGGCATGTAAAGCTATTTGTCAGTAAGGCCCCTAAAGCTACGTTTGCGTAGGATCCCGGAAGCTATCTGTGGGTAGGGACGTACACCTATGTGTGACTATTGTGTGGATGAGTATTAGAGTTCGCCTGGCTATGTCAGTATACGAGCAGTACTGTCACAGGTGAGCTCTTGAGCTTCGAGCTTCGGGTTATTAACTACCTCATCCTAGAGCTCTGAGCTCTTAACTTCCTTATCCCACACTTGAAAGTGACGTCATCACCGGAAGTGATGTCATCGCTCACCCGCGCGCCCGCCTGGTGGTGCCGCCTGTCCGTCTACGTTGGGGAAATTTTTGGGGAGATTTTGAGGGAAAGCACCCTTGTCATAGGTCATCCGTCAACGCCAGGGAAAATTTACAGGGAATTTTGTGGGAAAGCCTATTTTTATAGGACATCGCTCTCCGAATTGATGACCTCACGAGGTATACCCGTACAAGCTTCGCCTTGTATGTCGTGCATATAACATCGAATGATTGGAGAAGATTTAAGATAGGGTTGACCTCCAGCATGTGGATATAGGCCTATGGAGTATACGGCATGTTACGGTATCCGTCAGTGTATGTCGTGGTTGAATACGTTCGGCCGATGGAGTGACCGATCAGCTTGGTCACGAAGGTGGTATTGGTTACCCACACCACCTGTCATTTGGTGTTGGGGGCGTTGACGTAGGTTCCATTCCAAGAGATCTAATCGGTCCTCTTGAGTCAGAACCGTCTGCAGTGAACGCCGACTGGTGATGATGAAAGGTTGGTAGTACACTTGGTTGTTGGCGCCGGAATGGAAATAGCGCAGTTGACCCGTCATCTTATGGCATATGGCATAATTGAAAATTAGCTTTCACGTAGCTGCGTAGGCGTGCGAGATCCACCAACCGGAAACAACCAATAGCTTCAGGACTGCTGTCATCGTATTCTACAGCGTGAGATAAAACATCAAGGTACCACACTTCATAGTCTACGCTGCAAGAAAAATGTCTATGGGTTCAGTTCGTGTTTCCAGGTTTTTGAAGAGTTTGTCGGAATATTCCAAGTTCAAGTTTTTCATGTACCCCGTTTATGTGCAGATGACGCCACGATCGCCATCATCCGGGAGATTCGGCTGCTACAGACGCCATTCTGTTTCTACTGATGTTAGGCGAACGCATGCGTCTTGTTCAGAAACGATTGTCGAACGGGCACGTTTACATGTACGTTCTGCAAGAGGCGGTGTACCGTGATACAGGCTATTTTAGTACTAACGGGTCTGTACAGCGTAACCCATAATACATGTTATATGTATACTGTATTCGGAATAAAACGTGTTGAGACTTGTTTGTCCGCGAATTGATGGCGTCACGGAAGTCACTAGATAAGCGCCGACTTGAATATCAAGAAGGCTTATCACTGGATATGACCGTATCACCACCAGAGGTGGCCACACCACAGCGAAAGAATACCAAAGGTCACTTCCGGTCACGTGACCTTTGACGAAACTATAATGACCTTGATCTCCACAAACCCTCGCCAAATAACCATAAATGCGGTCTTCCTACTACTCCATGCACTCCCTCCTCTTCACAAATCCGATAGTCTGTTTTCAGGATTTTTAGTTTTACCTCCACCCGCCAATCGCGTGACCGGAAGTGAGATCGCAACGCAAGTTCAAAGGTCAACAGTCTTACAACCTTCGTTTACAACCCTGAAGCTCAGCCCTAAAACATCGGCTGGAGGGGTTAAATTTACTTTGTATTAAATAATTAATTAATTAATTGTTAATGCTAATGACCCGTCATTGTGATAGGAAAATTTTGTCACACCCCTCTCTCCATGTATCACAGTACTGAATCGACAAGGATGATTATAGGCGAAGGCAGCAGTACATTTACCGCACAACTGATGATTATAGGTCATTCGGTTATTTTCGCTTACAAGCGCAGCGTGATTTAAACCAGGGGTCTTCATCGTTACCCGAAAATGAGAGATTTTCAGCCTTTGAAGGAAAGGTTTGGTTGTTGGTGTCCAGTCATTTTTTGATCACTAGATATCGTACTGCATCGACACCAAATCTCGCGTGATTACTGTTAGAAAGATTTTACTCATTTTGTGGCGTTGTTCCAGTTGATCCGTGTGAGCAGCAGTCCGTTATATGTCTAGTACCATGGAAAATATTATGACGAAACGGGGCGATTTCATGGATTAACCCAATCTCAGTAAACTCAGATATAATATCACGGAGTATTATATCTGAATTCAGCCCTATATAAATTCCATGCGAATTTGAAACTACATTTGTTAGCCAATCAGGTGGCTAGCTTGTTGAAATCACGCCCACAGTAATTACACGCGGTAGCACGTGGACTAATTTATAAAAATTATCGGGAAACAATATCCAAATACGGCATCATTTCCAGACATAAACCGTGAAGATCAAAGATTTTACTCCCGCCGAAAAGTCTGGCTTTGTTAGGGGGTAGAAAATATCAGAAGATTTTGCCGCGCGAAGATGTTAATCTCCGTGAAGTAAACGTCAGTTATTATCAGAGAGAAAAGTCAGAAATTGTCGTGATTGGCTTATTATGGGATTTCGCAGAATATCGGCGATCATTTCGCACGAAGTTTTCATATCGTTACGTCTAGATGGTATTCTCCTGATTTACCTTCTTGGTTTACCTAGATTGGGATTAACCCTATCTGGCCTGGGCTTTTTGGGACCAGTCCAGGTCCCCCTAATTCTTTTTCTTACCCCTTGAGCTAGGGGGTTGAAAATCCAAGATGGTCACTTTGATGGCCTCAAAGTGACGTCATTTTCAAAAACGGCATTTTTTGGTCGATTTTTCGATCAGAGCTGGGGGTGTCGCGTTAGGTATGTTTACAGTTCACGTATGCTCTTGTCCAATCAGAAGCCGCCATTTCAGAAAGTTCAATCTTCGGCCATGTTCGCTCTGATCCGTTTGTCCTAAGCGTCTTCGGGCAGTCAAGGATACTAGAGGTCCGAGCTCTTACCACCCCCATTGGTAGGCAGGGGAGGGAGATGGAAGGGCTCCTCGACACTGAGATCAATCTCCTTCGGCTCCTCAATTCGGGGCGGCGGTTCGATCTCCATGAGTTCTTCAATACGAAGATGAATCTCCATGGGAACTGAAATATCCGGTATCGAAAGTGGTGAGCCTGATCCGTGGATGACACTTTGGTGACGTCTCAATTCACTGGGAACTCCAGTATCCTTGACTGCCCGAAGCCGCGGCTCCCCCAGCTTGGGTATGATGTGATGGAGGGGAGAATAAACTATATGAAAACGTGTGAACGTGTTGATCTTTCTTTCTCTCAATTGTTTGCATCATGGCGATAAGACATTATGAGACTAGGTATAGAAGACGCTAAAGCGTTAGGGTTTCACTGCGTTAAGACGGGCGCTCAACAACGCCATCACCATCACCACCACCGCCACCACCACAAACAACCACCACCATCACCACCACCACCATCACCACTCAGCACTAAGGCGTTGGGCACGCCTCACTCACTCACTCCTCGCCACTCCTCCTCCTCCTCACTCATCCTCTCTCATTCCCCTCCACATACGCTCACAAAGGTAACTCTACCAGGTAGACGGATGGAAAAAGGCCATCATCTCCCCAAAATGCAATTCACTGCACCTCCGACACTCCCCTTTCTCTACTACTCCCGAGTGATCTATAAATAGAACATGGGTTTTCCCAGAAAATTCCCCGAAATTGTTTTCCTGACATTTAGAGCGATCACCTAGCAAAACCCCCGTATAATGTTCGTACCAAATCTCAGCTTGTTTTATTCCGTGGTGTGAATGCATTGATACATATATCTTGTCGAGGCGTTAGTATTATATACTAGCATGGTACAATCTCGCGCAAAAGATAAAGAACACGAGGCAGCACATAAAAGATGCAACATCCCCTCTGCCAGACAGTTTTAGACAGTGCATATTGGTACACAATGAATGGAAAATGCATGTGTAAAAGCCTGAAAGATTTGGTTGAATGCAGAAGATGCTTTAGCAGTGGCTTGTAAAAGATTTAAATATGATAAATTCAGTGTGGGATGTTGGATGCATTGGAGGACCATAATAAATAATTTGACATATCGCTGGCGAAAAATATGGCGGAAGAACAAAAGTATATTCCGAACAAAAACAAAAGGCTTCCCCATTCTGGCTTTGAACCGTAATAATAATCTGAACAATAATAAAAGTCTTCCGATTTTCATTTTCATTTTGATAACAAAAACTGTATGAATCCCTGTGTACCTGTTGATTGTATGTCTCTTCCCATCTGTGATCAAGCAGATTTCGAGGCTGAGGATGGGTGGATGGCAATCCAAACAGCATTGTGATATGAATAATAAGTTTCATGGACACCAAATTGTATATCTGTGAGTTTAAAATTAGTGAAAATCTGGTCAATGGTTGTCCTAAGATCTGTTGTTGGGTGTGGATTATGGGAAAGAGCCCATGCTCTTGCAAGAAGTGGTTCATCTTGGCTGTTTCAGCAGAGTTGACAGCAAAGTCATTGTTGAAGTCTCAAAGTAGAACAACATTATTCGCTGAACAGACGTTGCCATGGACACCACATTCAATAGGCTTGTAGTTGACCACCCAACAATCCTGCATGCCAAATTTGAAGTCCCTAGCTGAAACTGTTTGACTTTTATCGCGTTCACATCGCCATATGGACATTTTGCGTGACGTTGCCATGGAAACCACAAAGATCATTGTTATGTACCTAAATTCAAAACGTTTGTGGTTAACCACCCAACAATCCTGCGTGCCAAATTTGAAGTCCCTAGCTGAAACGCTCAACAGTCCCCCTGTACAGACCTTTTGGTCTTTGATATATGTTGGCATTTGTGGGAAGTTGATGCTGGGTCGACACCGGACTTTACAGACTAGTCTTTTGTGTTAAATGCCGTCATTTTCATCTGACGACGATACAGCTCACCACTCCCCAGTGTAAGAGTTGTCGCAGCGAAGCAGCTCACCAATTATCAATATACGAGTTGTCAGAGCATTCCCATCATAGCTCTCTAGATCTGTATCTAATACCACGAATCGTTAGATTCTTGGTATGTGCTTTAGAATAGGTTAACCGGAAGACTATACTGTGAAATCATGTGGCTCTGTCAGTATGTTGGCACCTCTTCCCACTTCCCTTATATGTGCTGTAATTACCTTCTATCACGTTCACAGCGTCATATGGACATTTTGCGGGCTCTTGCCATGGAAACCACAATGTGCCTAAATTCTATAGCCTTGTGATCGCCCACCCAACAATCCTGTGCACCAAATTTGAAGTCTCTAGAGGCAACGGTTTGGCTTCTAGACCGGTCACAAGAACTGTTGACGACTGACGATCGGACGGCCGACCGACCGGACGTACATGCCGGCGACAGAACCCCGCAGCCTAATAGGCCTGGTATAAGGCGTTAAGATAGGGCGTTAAGGCATTACGATAAAGTGTTAAGAGAGGGCTTCAGGGCGTTATTGTAAAACTCTCCACAAAGGTCATAGGGCAAATATAATGGATTTCTGCTTTCTCTACTACTAAGGGCAATTGTATTACTTCCCCTGATTTTTACTTCCCCGAAATTGAGAGACTTCACTATCTCAACAACAACAGCATTTCCATTTCTATGACTCGCCAGGTGTAAAGTGCGTTTTCTGTATCTTTTCCGGGGAAAGTTTACATGCACCCACCCATGACTTGATCGGCCTGGAGGAGCGCTTCACGTGAATATCCTCCCCGACCCTGTACGCTCAATATTGGCCCACTTCGACCCCAAAACGTCCAATCCAATGCCCTTTTCCCACAATTCCCTGGTCGCGCATTCTCACCATTGCGGTACTTTTACTCCACACCAGTCCATTTGGACGCTACCCCAAGAGAGCTTCAAGCTGATACCCCACACGGCCCATTCGGACCACTATTGACCCACCTCGACCCCAAAACGTCCATTCCAGTGCCCTTTTCCCACAATTCCCTGTCTGGGCATGCGCAGAATGTTGAAAACGGACACGGCCCAATCGGACCATTATTGGTCCATCTCGATCCCAAAACGTCCATTCAAATACCCTTTTTCTACTGCGCATGCGCAGATAGACGATGCTCCCTCACCCGTCCCGTTGGACGCTCCCCCGCCAGTACTTCACTATGACACCTCACACGGCCCTATCGGACCACTATGGGCCCACCTAAACCCCAAAACACACCCTGCATACCAAACGGCTGCTCCAACTTCCGCCGGAGGGTGAACTTCCGCCGGAGGGAAATTACAAATTTGAGAAGCTAAGTAAGTTCAGATTTTTCATTTTTTTGGTAGTTTTGAAGTATTTACCACTCGAAAATTTAAAGAGAAAATGTTCTCAAGGGGACGTGTTAGCAATTCGTGTGAAATTTTCAACTCGTCCTTGTGTTATTTTTTAATTAGAATTTATTTTATCTGACATTAAGAGCTATATTGCAACATAATAGTGATTAGATGCTTAAAAAATCATCTATTTGTGTATCATCTGTCAAATAAGTTATAGATATATGAAGAATGGCGCCTTAACAACAGGCTGATAGCTTGTAGTTTCAAATAGTTCAATCTACTTCGGTCAATGTTAGTTTTTCAAGCTCATGCATGTTCGTATATGATACAAATACCGCCGGAGGAGCAAGTCTCGAAGATATGATTACCGCCGGAGGATCTAATCTCTAATTGCGTTTGTCTATGTACACGATCAGGCCACTTTACTATATGTTAACCATGCAGACATAGCCATGATCATCACTAGTTTACTAGTTTACGCCCCATCGTGCCAACTCGTGTATTGGCCTAGGTGTGCTCGTCAGCATTGTAATTTTCCGGTCTCTATGGCGAATCATTCTCCCCTGTGTCAGAGTTTGTAACCCCCTAAACTGTCGGTGAAACAACGAAATTTGTGACAGTATAAGGTATTATGAAAGGCCGTTCGCGCCATAAATCTCCCTTTTGAACGTTCAAACTTTTTAAATGTTTAGAAATTGTGAGCGTTTAAAAAGTTTAAACGTTTAAACTTGCACCAACCAATCAGATGTCATGAATTGACATTTAGAAGACGTTTCCTGTCAAAAAGCAAACGTTTCCTGTTGTAATTTTCAACTCGTCCTTGTATCATGTTGTAACACCCAATACTTTAGACGGTCAAAAGGCAAACGTTTCCGGTAGTAATATTCGAGACTTTTAAACGTTTCCGGTTATGATCGTCCAATCAAACTTTTTTATTTGTGACGCGTATATTCAAACCTCAACCTCAAAACGTGTGAATGTCCTCTGGCAAAACGTTTCCGGTATGCAGTCTGTTTTAACCAATCAAAATAACCCTTACAAATATTCGCGCATATATTATATATTCGCAACATGGTCTAGTACAGTTCAAGATGCCTCACACAGGAGAAAAATGTAGATTGTATGTCCTCAAAAAACAGTTGCTCCAAAATCCTGCGATTAACATGCAAATTTTTAGGCAATGGTCCAAAACGGTTATCATATATAGTCGTGGTTTAGCGTTACATATTGAAACGAAATTTATGGATACGATTCATTTGTCACAAAGCTTAAATTTGTTTTTGTATATAATAATATTTTTATGACAAATTCTAAGCGAATGAACATTTTTGCAGTGAATAAACCCAGGCCTTCAATACGGCATATAAATGCATGGGCTATTTTAAGTTTTATATTTCATTTCCTACGCAAATAAGCTTAAATTTGAACTTTATTCTTATAAGAAACCTTATCTTCCAAGTGACCAACGCCACTATATATTTAGAAATATAATTTAGTACTAATGGCACGGTACCATTGTTTTCACAAAACACAAAACTTTCGTATCCTTTTTGACTAAATTGTCATTTTATATCCATTTGCCACTTTAATCAAGAGCAATCTAGTGTCTCGATGTCACTTTTTATCCAACGTGACATACACCAAATTACAAGCGTCTAGTCCGTCATTCATAATCCAGCCGTCGTCCATTAGAGAATATCCGCGTCCATAATCCAAAGACCTATTCCATATTCCATATAACAGTATTAGCACCAAATTCAAAAAGACAATCATTGCATACATAAACATAGGCTTGTTTCCTGCAAGAGAGAAGCGGTCAACAGTTTTCAATGATGCCGGCAAGACATCATGATGTTCCAAAAATATCAAATCCGTATCGCTGACCAGTATTCTTAATCCATAATATTCGTTGTAAAGTCGTCATCTAAAGAATGATGTGTCTCAGTCACGCTTTGATTGTGACTGTTCATATGAGTACCATGAGGATCTTGAAGTACATGGGTTCATACGGCTCCTAGCCCCGGGTTAAGCGGAATTAGACACAAGTTACGAAACGTAGCGCCATAGATCTTGCACGCTACGTTCGTATTTTGCTATCAGCATGCGATATGTATCGCCAAATTTGAGAAACTTTGAGTGGAGGCGCTTGGTGGAATAGCCCTGTTTTATAAGTTTCTGCAACAATGTTTTGTGACGTTGATTAAAATCATCACATTTAACAAAGGATCTAGCAAATGCTGCTAAGCGAGATATGTATACGCCATATGCAGGTCCCACTGGAATATTACTATCCAGAAAGGGATAGTTTACGATGTCGAAATTGTAATCATCTCTTTTGTCATAAAGTCGACGAGAGAATGCCCGCTTCATTTTTATAGAGATAGAGATCTAAATAAGATGTGCCTGTAGGGCTATCTGTAGTTTCCTTCAAATCCAGTGAAGGTGGATATATATCCTTCACTGCGTCATTTATATAGGGATTATCCCCAGCGAGAAGATCGTCTATATAGCGTTTGGTGAATGACAAGGAACGGGCTTTGAATCGATCGGTTTTTGAAAGCGCCTGCATATAGTCATATTCATAAGAGAACAGATATAGGTCAGCCAACAGGGTGCACAATTAGTACCCATTGGAATACCTATATGCTGCCGATATATTGTGTTGCCAAATTTCATATGGATATTTTTAATGAGAAAATCAAGCAACTCTATAAACAAAGAAACATCCCATGAATGATATCTCTTGTATGTAGTCGAGCTAAAGAATGCTTTATGGCTTCCGACATTAATATATCTACGATCAGTTTTCTTGAACACAGATACTATTAATGAACATTATTAATTAATATAACAAATATCGTTTTGAGTCAAGGTCCTGGGTGTCATTTTAGCTACCGGATATCTATTGGTCCCAACCTATGATTTTTATATGGAACCCTGTCCTGGTGAACTTCGGTAGAATTCTGGGCAAATGGTGTTGCGTGTGTACAAGTAAACATTTCAAGAATTTGCTGAGAATAATTATATTATCTACGATAATAATTCATGACATTTATAATTTAATGGTCCTGTAATACTGAGATGAAAATATGTATTTAGGTTTTTATTTTATGGATGCGTTTGCAAAGGAGAGTTATCAAAACCTATACTGTCAGGAATATCGCGAAAAATTCCCGTCAAATCGACACCGTCTTGTCCCATTCATGATATTACAAGGAACCTGATAAAGGAACAATTAATATTTTATTTCATGATCCTATGAATTTATGCATTTGGAACTTTTATTTTACTGAAGCCTTTTCAAGTAAAGATACCAATATCTAGTGTCGGTAGCGGTATATCGCGGAAAATTCCTGGCGAATTGACACTAACTTTTCCGATAAATATTACAAGAAAACGGCTAAGATACAGAAACAATATTTATATTCTATGATCCTACAATACTCGAGAAGAAAAATAAGCAGTTAGATTTTTATTTTGTGGATGCGTCTTTCAAAGTAAGTTACCGGTATTGAAACCTGGCGTCGGAAATCGCGGAAAATTCTCGGCGAATTCAGCTCCAACTTTTCTTGTAAACGTTACTGTACAAGAAAAACGAAGAATATACCAAAATGTTTATATTTCCAAGACCCTATAATACTCAAAATGAAAACTATTTATTTAGATTTGTATTTTACGGATGCGTTTACAATGAAAGTTATTCAAACGTTTTGTGTCGGTGTATTGCGGAAGATTCCCGTCGAATCGACACCTTCTTTTACAGTAAACTTCTCGTCGTGAGGTAAAAGAAATGTGTGGCAAACGATCTACTTCTGAAACGGGTATCTGTACAGGTTTACTAATAACTAAACAGAATCAAATGTCTGAGATATACCGGCAGAGTTATCAACTGTTGGTTATCATCTCGGGCGTATCCCCCGTCATATTTTCGCGGAAAAGGCCGTACCCACTGCCCTATAGGCCTAGATTTGAAGATTGCTATCATGTCAATTGACTGAGAATTTGTCATAAAAATATTTATTATAAACAAAGCATGAATATAAGTTCTGTGACTAATGTATCGCATTGATAAATTTCCTCTGTTATATGACGTTAAATCCTGACTATATATGTGAGTCGTCTTGGGGCATTGCCTGTTTATTCATGTTAATCGAGTTGTCTCCCTTCATTCGAAGCGTTTTCTGCCTGCAAGCTTGTGAGCGCATTTCCGAAAGTGGGACACGATTGTAAACATTGGCAAGCTGTGTATATATGCGCGAATATTTGTAAGGGTTATGGCTCTTTCGAATCGGGTTCTGATCGACTGGAACCGACTCGATCTGTTGCTAATTGGCATGATGGGCAAACTTGCAATCGCCAGCTGTCCGCCTTCATGTCCCGCGCAAATTGTCCCGGCGCCAAAGAGACTCTAATTTGTAAGGACGGTTTTGATTGGTTGAAATAGACTACATACCGGAAACGTATTCTCTTAAACCGGAAACGTTTAAAAGTTTTGAATATTACTACCGGAAACGTTTGCTTTGGACAGGAAACGTCTACAGTAAGAAAGAAGTAAACAAATTTGATTGGACGATCACAACCGGAAACGTTATCTTTTTAATCGGAAACGTTCAAAAGTCTCGAATATTATTATCGGAAACGTTTCCTTTTTGACAGAAAACGTCTAAAGTATTGGGTGTTACAACAGGAAACGTTTGCATTTTAACAGGAAACGTCTTCTAAATGTCAATTCATGACATCTGATTGGTTGGTGCAAGTTTGAACGTTTAAACTTTTTAAACGTTCACAGTTTCTAAACGTTTAAAAAGTTTGAACGTTTAAAAGAGGGATTTATGGCGCGAACGGCCTTTCATGAGGTATACACTCAAGATGACGCCTTGAGAATGTTGCGAATGTGTATCCGTCAGATACAGTCTAGGTATCGGATAACCCTCAACCACTTTTGAGAGCATTTATTTACAGCCCCATTAAGCGAACAAGAAGTACCGTAATAGATAACAATTTCTGAGTTAATTGAGTTGTTTAAACTACACGATTTATGGAAAAATTAGGTAATAAAGATAGGATCTGGTTAGACCCTACCAACGATAGTGATTAGATTGGGTCTGAGTTTAGTTAGACTGGGGGTCGGCTAGGCCCCGGACGCTCTGGGGTTCTAGACGGCCGGAGACTCATTCTGGCCAATTTCCGATGGATAAAATCGCAAATCATCTCTCAGTTATCGCTCGTATTTTGTTAGTTTTTGTGCTTCTCTGTGAGGGTTCCTGGAATTGTTTTTGAAAATCTAAACGTGAAATGGCGCGTTCTGGCATTTTGACAGCTATTTCCCACTTTCGAGAACTGTATTTTTTAGACTGATGTACAACAAAAAATAGAATGGTTTTTGAAATGGAATTAACCACTTTTGTATGGTCCCTTCTGAGATTTTTATACTTATATTTAATAAATAGTGTCCTGTTGCATTTTGACGGAACTTTTGTATAGTGAACTAACGGAACTAACTTTCTTCTCTCTAGTAGGTCGGGGATATTCTTAACTCCAGATTTAATATTGTGCTTTCTAGACAGTACACCCTATTTTCGACTTGTTTTGGATTAAGTAAAATGTTGTTCAATCCGGAACTTAGTCCCGACTGTTATGTTTTTGTTTGCATGGCCTGTCCATTTCTTAAAACTTTAAGATATCCAACACTTTCGGTTCAGCCTAATTCATGTTTTATTTTTGAGAACTTCGTAAGACTTACCCAGACGGATAACCTAGAACATTGACGAATTTACAAATCCAAAACGCTGCATTCTGCTGCAATCTGATAATAGTAGGCCTCCCCCCCCCCCTTCCCCGCCTCAGCCGTGCCTGTTAGATACTCCGGCGGCAACTGTATCATCTTATTATTGACTCCGGCGGTAGTCAGATCTCACTCCGCCGTATGTTGTATCAGCACTTCCACACAGGTCATATTCATTCGTTTTAAAATCATCGAAATTCTTCTTTTTCAGATATAAATATTATCTTGCCATTAAAAGGCAACCTCGTTTTACATAACGATCGCAGGTATATTCTTGATTAATTAGATAAAATGCATATATTTGATGTAGTTTTTCTAAGAAAGGTTTCTAGATTCGGCTTCTAATGGATGTAATTGTTTATTTGGAATTATCCCGTTCTCAAAACACGTCAGCTAGTTAAATAAACGTACCATCTAACGACTGAGACAATGCGATATTGTTGATAGGGTATGGTTTTGACATATCAACGTAAAAATCAACAAGTTGTCCTACCATTTTTCACGCCCTTCCCTCCGGCGGAAGTTCACCCTCCGGCGGAAGTTCACCCTCCGGCGGAAGTTGGAGCAGCCGTTTGGTATGCAGGGTGTGAAAAACGTCCACCTCGATCTGCCTGCCTACTGCGCATGTATCATCAGAACTTTTCAACAAAAATCAACACATGGCCTTGAGACCTCTCCCATCGTGTTCCACAGCTCGAGATAGAGAAAACAACGTGATACACCCCATTGCCCACTGCGCCGAAAAAAGTACCCCTACCCCAAACATGCATTCCCCGAAGATTAAAATTGGAAGTCACTGGGGTCTTATGTAGGGGCAGATAACTCTTGCAGGGCCGTCACGTGACGGGAAGTGACCTTTCGACACGGATGTGACCTTTGACCCGGATGTCACCGGATCAGAGGCAGATAACTCTGTGCGCGCATTTTTACGCAATTTCCACTGGCATCCGACTCCTAAATAATGTATACGTTCGGCAGTATTAACAAAATTGTACCTCGCTGATTCCCTAATTGAGTTTAGACTTTCATCTTTCGTCTGGAAGTAGTTTAATTCAAGCGCTGCAAGGTGACAAACTACGGAAGCGTATTAGTGCCAGTGTGAAAAAAAAAATCCGAGATTTATCTCCTAATTAGGACATAATATCTCCTAATTAGGAGATAATTATCTCCTAATTAGGACTTATGAGATAATAAGTCCTAATTAGGAGATAATTATCACCTAATTAGGAAATAATTATCTCCTAATTAGGAGATAATAAGTCCTAATTAGGAGATAATTTTCTCCTAGTTAGGAGATAATAAGTCCTAATTAGGAGATAAATCTCTGATGATTTTTTTTCACACTGGCACTAATACGCTTACGGAAGCGTATTAGTGCCAGTGTGAAAAAAAAAATTCCGAGATTTATCTCCTAATTAGGACATAATATCTCCTAATTAGGACATATTATCTCCTAATTAGGAGAAAATTATCTCCTAATTAGGACTTATTATCTCCTAATTAGGA
>JAVTVY010055423.1:0-31004 GCA_036873755.1 Hanleya hanleyi
ATCTTTGTGTCGTTGAAAAGGCACATGTCTAGACACATTGTTGTCCCCAGACTTGGCTATTGTATCCCCAGACTTGGCTAGTGTATGCATTGTCTTGTGATTCTTACATAAAGTATGAACCAATTATGCAGCGATCAGTGAACTTTGAATTTTGCACCCAATTCACTCTTTTTGGGGCAATTTCATACTTCAGGACCTATGTGGTCTGCTTTGGAAAGTAGAATAACAATTTTATAGCCATTTTCCCAGCCCAAATCGGTTATGGACTGAGATCCAGCCTGAACAAAATAACTATATCCCATTCTCTCTAAAGGTTTGATGAACAAAAGGCCATAACTCTTGAAAATATAACCGAAAGCAGAGAAACTTCACGTTGTACAACTATGGGGCATTGACCACATATCATGCAAATTCCATACTTGTCCATACAAAATTAACCGAGGTCCAGCCCGGACAAGTGCCAATTCACAAAGATTTCAAGAACAAAGGGCCATAACCCTTGAAAATATAGGCGAAACGTAGAGAAACTTCACGCTGCACAACTATAGGGTACTGACCACATATACTGCAAACTTCAAAATTCTCCATACAATATTAACCAAGATCCAGCCCGGACAAGTCCGAATTCACGGAGATTTCAGGAACAAAGGGCCATAACTCTTAAAAATAAAAGCGAAATGGGGAGAAACTTTCCGCTGAACAACTGTGGGGCACTGACCACATATCATGCAAATTTTGTACTTGTCCATACAATATTAACGAAGATCCAGCCTGGTCAAGTCCCATTCAAAGAGATTTCAGAAAAGGGCCAAAACTCTTGAAAATTATACCGCAAATCGCAAAAAAACTCTACGCTGCACAACTACGAGGCACTGGCCACATTTCATGCAAGTTTCAATCCTGTCCATCAAATATTAACTGAGATATCGCGCGGACAAGAAATTCAGACGGACAGACAGACGGATGGACAAAGCGATCGCTATATGCCCAATTGGGGGGGGGATAATTAATATATTAAGTTAAATGTGTTGACACAAATATGGTTCATGTAAAAGCTTTAGCTAAATCATATGATGTGGAATCGACTGATTTGATAGCAAAATTGAAGGAAATTTTGTCCTTCATTTAAGGCGACACAAAATTCAGAACTGATAGAGGTTCAGTACTGCGGGATTCCCTCACTGGGGTATTTACTATTGCACTTCTGAAACAAAATAGTGTAATCAAACTACAGGTATTAGTAATCACTACAAAGTATATATTGTAGGTCATTTGTTGTGTGTGTGTATATATGTACACTGCATCTCATACCTAATAGTAGATTAGTTTCACATTCAAGAGATATAAAATTTGAAATTGAAATACATGTATGAGGGTATGTGGTCGGGCAATGCATTGAATAAGTGTAGAATGATGTAAGCTCCCAGAATATATGAGGGTATATGAGAGATTGAGGGTGTGGCTCTATGCTCCCGGGGTAAGAACATGCTCTCGGGGGTAGTTGATGGGTTGTATAAGTGTAGATGGCAGATGGGTTGAATAAGTGTATGATGATGTAACTTAGCTCCTTGAATACATCATGGTATGGGGTCAGGCGAAGCTTAGTTTAAGAGATATAGGATGGGGTTCAGTATCCCAGGGGTTGGGATATGCTCCCTGGGGTAGAGGATGGGTTGAATAAGTGTAGCATGATCTAAGCTCTCCGAATATACGAGAGTATGGGGTCAGGCGAAGCTTAGTTTAAGAGATAGAGGGTAGGGCTTGGTGCCCCAGGGGTGGGGGCATGCTCCCCGAGGGTAGTGGAAAGGTTGAATAAGTGTAGCATGATCTAAACTCCCAGACTATATCAGGGTATGGGGTCGGGCGAAGCTTAGTTTAAGAGATAGAGGGTGGGGCTCGGTGCCCCCAGGAGTGGGGACATGCTCCCTGAGGGTAGTGGATCTATAGGTTGAATAAGTGTAGAATGATCCAAGCTCCCAGACTATATATGGGTATGGGGTCGGGCAAAGCTTAGTTTGCTCTCCGAGGATAGTGGATGGGTTCAAAAAGTGTAACCGGATGTAAGCATTTGGAATAGATGACAGTTTGGGGGGTCGGGATGGTCTTAGTTTAGGAGACATAGTTGAGGCCGGGATGCTGTGGACAGGTTTATTTTCTAAGTTCAAAACTAACTTTAACATTTACTTGGTCCTGGGGTCCCAGGGGTGGGGACATGCTCCCCCAGGGTAGTGGATGGGTTTAATATGTGTAGCCTGAGGCAAGCATCTGAAATATCCGGGTTCGGCGGTCGGGCAGGCCTTAGGGTCAAACTTTAACATTTACTTGGTCCTGCAGATAGACGGATAGACAGATAGACAGACGGACATCATTGTGGCACCTATATCGAGCTTTCCGCAGCTAAAGCTATGGGCTCGATAAAAAGGACTTCGTATAGGCCATCTAAATGTTCAGCACATTCTCTCTAATATCGATGAACTACGTTCTCTCTTAGCAACAACAAATGAACTTGACATATTTGGATGTACTGAAACATTTCTAAAAAAGAAAGTTAAGAATAAAGAAATAAAAGTCGAAGGCTACATGCATATGCCAGAACGTAGGGATAGGGCAAGCAAAGAAGGGGTGGCGTTACCCTGTGTAAGTATCAATATACCTTACAATAGACGTAAGGAACTAGAAAGCAAAGAAATAGAAGTAATATGGATTGAAACAAAAATACAGTACACCAAGCCAATCTTAATAGGATTTTTATATAGACCAGAATCAAAAGTATCGCGGATGGAAGATTTTGAAAATTTGATGACATGTTAGCAGAATTGTTAGCAGAATCTAAAGAAATCATCCTACATGTACTTGGAGATTTCAACATTGATCTCCCGAGAAACAAAAACAACAAGAGCCCAAGGGGCTTCAATATACGCCCGTATATCTGGAATTACACAATTTCTAGATTGTTAATGGCCTTGACCCGAATTGGTAGCTAGCAATCCAGAGAAAGGTCTACGATTTTATGCTTCTGAGAATGTTACATACATCACATCTTATATTGAATGATAAACTAAAATGGGCTGAACTCTTGGTAACTAGGTGACCTTGAAACAAGAGTCGAGAGCTCACATATCCCACACTGAAATCGACAATAGTCAAACACAAGAAAACAGTAGTTTTCTTTCAAATGGATTCCTTTCAGGCGAGAAAATTTCCCATGAATGTACAAGGATGTGAAGAAAGTGATGAAGTAAACCTTTGTTCTTGAGTTAATAAACAGGTATAAAGTTCATAAAGGACCCCTCTCCCCATTAAATTAGTAAATGCATGGTTTTTATTTCACAACAATTCAAGTAAATGTAGCCATTTCTTACATGTATAAAACATGAGAGACAACTCCACAGGACAAATGCCATATACATGTAGGGGGGACAAGTCTGAATATTCCAACCTAACACATACAGGCAGCTAAACTTGACTTTTGACAAATTGATCTCTCTTCGCAATGCGAGTAAGCTATAATCAAAGTTTGGTATCAATCCATACCTTGAAACTAAAGATATCGCATTGACAACTAATGATAATGGGTGAATGGACAGAATGCAACATCGCATTACATGATCTCGTCTTCGACAGGTACATGTATATGAAAATGTGACTTTTAATGATTTCTTGAGTTTGGGGTCACAGTGACCTTGATCTTTGACCCACATTTTGATATGTAACACATCATGTCCCTCTAATATTGTATCTACTGGCACAAAAAAGGTTATTTTTAATGATTTCAAATTTTTGAGTCACAGTGACCTTGACCTTTAATCTTGACCTACATTTTAGTACACGACACATTGTCTTCCCTCAATATCTCAATCATCTTCACAAGTCCAGGTAAATCCTAAATCCTTGGAGAGGATTTACCTTGACATTTTTGGTCTTTCGAATAGTTCTCGAGTCGACGCCTCCATTATACAACCTCGTACATTTCATCCACCGCGCTTGTTTGAATAAGCATGTCGGTATCCCAAGCTTGCGATTTTTGCTTTGACTTCCGATGTTGATTTCAACTTGACATCAAAGCAGTTGAGTTCGCAATGAAATTCAATCCTGTCATATCTCATACCTAGCAGCGGATTGGCCTAATGAACTGGCTTAGCGCATTCACTGATTGGGTTGATTTAGAGGAAACTTCTTGATCTCTTTATATCCAGAACTCATATGGGTAACTAACCAAGCCAGTGTATCGATCCTAACAGATCGATCGATACACTGGCTTGCGAGGATGTGTATCAATGGACAAAAAAAATCATGATTTTTAACAATTTCATGATTTTGGGGGTCACAGTGACCTTGACCTTCGGCCTTGACCTACATTTTGGTATGTGACACATCGTGCCCCCCTCATGTATCTACTGACACAAAAAAAGTTATTTTTAATAATTTCCTGATTTTGGGGTCAGTGACCTTTGACCTTCGACCTTGACCTATATTTTGGTATGCGACACCTCGTTTCCTCCTATTGAATCCACTCACAAAAATTTTGAAATTTTTAATGATTTCCTGATTTTTCCGTGACACTGACCTTTGACCTCTGACCTCGACCTACATTTTGTATGCAACACATCGTTCCCCCCTAGGGCATCCACTCACCAAAAATTAGAACTGTAGATAGAAAACTGTCAATGATCAATGATTTCCTGATTTTAGGCAACAGTGACCTTTGACCTCTGACCTCGACCTCAATTTTGGTACGCGACACATCGTCTCCACCTAGCGTATCCACTCACAAAAATTGCAACTGTGGATAGAAAACGTTCACAGATATAGACCGGACACGAACACTTCAGTGATTTCCTGTTTTTTAGGCCAGTGACCTTTTTCATGTTTTTAGGCCAGTTCTCTCACCAATGTCAAGGCACACCCCAAGTTTTAGTTGATCGGTTAAATCATTCACGAGTTATTGTCCGGACAAGAAAATCTAAGATCCATGAATCCAATATGGCTGACGGCGGCCATATTAGATTACGCACATTGCTGAAAAACAATCCCAACCGTCCTCTCACCAATGTCAAGGCACACCCCAAGTTTGAAGTTGATCGGTTAAATCGTTCACGAGTATTGTCCGGACAAGAAAATCTAAGATCCAACTATAATCCAAATGGCTGACGGCGGCCATATTAGATTACGCACATTGCTGAAAAACAATCCCAACCGTCCTCTCACCAATGTCAAGGCACACCCAAGTTTGAAGTTGATCGGTTAAATCGTTCACGAGTTATTGTCCGGACAAGAAAATCTAAGATTGCTTATAATCCAATATGGAATATTGGATTATGTACATTGGAACTTTGACGGAAGTTATTGTCCGGACAAGAACGGGAATTATGGACACCAGTCCCCCCCCCCCCCACTAAGTAGCAGGGGACAAAAAGTGGCTTCAATTAACAGATACAATTCAACTGCAACAGCTCATAAGTAAACCAACAAGAGTAACAAAAAAATCAACATGCAGCTTCGCAAAAAGATCAAGCCCTTTAGTAAATACTATAAAGGAAATACTGTAAGTGATTTGGTATGTATGCCTGTATATACAATGTACACTGCATCTCATGCCTAATAACAGGTTAGTATCACATATAAGAGATATAAAGTTAGAAATTGAAATATAAGGGTATGGAGTGATAATGATCATGCACTAAAAATCTGTGACTAAAACACAATATGCATTGTCCACCATTTATTTACACCACACTCATAAACTTCCTTCACCATACAAAGAGTTCAATACAAGGGAGGTAATAGTAGGAGTTGTCTCTCCCTAGTATATAGAATAAGCTACATTAACACCCATTATAATTTTTTTTTCGTACCAACAATTATCATTTTAACATGAAAAAGGACATTAAACAAATTAGAACTAAAATAGAAGATGAAATGAGTCTGATAATGTTATTAATCACTGGCCATCATTCTAGTGACCATCATTGGATTGGACTGTCCTCCGGTCACGGGGATTATTATGCCCCTCGCACATGTCGCAAACACATCACCTCACATGAATTCCTCTGGCATTTTTCCCCTTTGCAGAACGTCCAACAGTTCAATACCCGATGCCCCACGTTTTGTCAGTGAATTGGCCAGTTGTGTTTTCCCTGGGCACCATTTAATCTCAACACGGTTGTCGCGTTTCATTTCAACGATCGCCGCTATGTCAACCCTCAATCGTTTATCATCCACAAGTTTTGTTGTCTGAAGAGCTTCAACTACACTTTTGTTGTCTATAAACGCCGTAATTGGCAGGGTTTGTTTCCCTAGACCACAAATGTCTTCCATCAATTCTCTGTTGTAGACCGCTGATTCTAGTCCCTCTACCAAGCTCAATGCTTCTGCTGCTATAGTAGAACGTACCACTCTTTTGATTTTGTTGGACTTCCAACAGATTGGACAACAATTTCCTAGTCGGTCTTTTATCCACATGATGTGAGCTCCTGTGCTTCCCGTTCCATCATTGATGTTTCCAAGTGCTGCATCACTGAACACAAAGATTTCCCAGTCCTCCACTGGACTCCCACGCAGAGATGGAAATAACTGAACAGGCCGCAAGTCCTGCAACTTTCCAATGGCTTTTATTGCACGCAGCAAGTCCACAACGGATGCTCCTTTAAGTTTGGTACTCAAGTCTAATAGTTCAAAAGCCATATCAGGTCTTGATCCCTGCACGGCCCAGTTTAACTGTCCAACTAACCTACGATACAGTGACTGTTCTTCAGCAGTAAGTAGACTTTGTTTTTGTGAAGCGCGTACTGGATCAATGCACGGATGACTCAGTTTGTTCATGTATCTTGAATTATCAAGTTTGATGCCATTTGTATCCTGCTTTATTTGGAAACCAATGTACTGAAAGTCATATTCTTCAACTTTTCCTGCCAAGAATCTCAGCCTAAGCTTACACATCAAAGCTTTGAATGTCTCATTCCCTGCGTGAAGAAAGTCGTCAACATGACAGCATATCACTCCAGCCAGTGTTCCACTGCTCATCATGGTGAATACCGCAGGATCGAGCCTTGACTGTTTGCAGCCGAGTTGGACAAGTTCATCCTTCACACTCATGTAGAACTGTCTAGCACCATCCTTGAGTCCATACAAACCATGCTTGAGTTTCCAAATAAATCCATTAGGTGTATCACTCTCCTTCGGCGGTTTTACATACATGTAAACGTCACGGCCAAGTTCCTTTCCTTGCAAGAAGGCCGACTTTATATCAGTGGTTTTAACCTTCCACTTTTTACTTGCTGCGACTGCGAGAACTATCCTCATAGCACCTTTCCCTACAGTTGGACTGTCCTTGGGGATCAATGACTGTTCCTCAAACCCTCTCGCCACTAATCTAGCTCTAGTACTGAACTCTTTGTTTGTTATTACCCATCTTGTTGATATCGCAGTTTGTCCGCAATCCTTCACTTCTTCATATGTTTCGAATTGACGCAACTTTTGCAGCTCTACCTCCTTCGCGACCTCGGTTGATTTTTCATCCATTGTTGTGTGTACTTCTTCTTCACTGTCCACTGTTCTCCATTCAATCTGACCTAGATCAACACTTTTCTGTTTGCTACTGACGTCATCTTGAACATTGTACCATGTTTTGTTCTTCCCTGAAGCTTTCCCAGCCCTTCCCAAAATAGTAGCACTTATCCATTCATTTGAGTCGGGCAGCTTGTACTGAATATGATCAGTAGCCTTTACACGTTCAGGCTGTTGAGAGTTACTGGATATGTGTCCATCAGAGACGTCCGCAACATTTTCTGGAGCGCCAACAGTCTCCGAAACGTTCTTGGGCTGGACCGGACTCCCAATATTCTCTTCATGGCAAGGGTCATTGGTGTTATCTTCTGGAATTACACACACTTTGACACCCGAGCTCACTTTGCAGAGTCTGTTTGGCGATACCCGGACAAACACGCCACCATGCCTGACAAACACCACTTTACCATCCTGGAATACTACCTTCCCAGGCCCTAGCCAGCGCTCTTTTCCTTCACGCTTATAGAATACGCTGTCACCATTTTCAAATACCTGTTCTGCAGCTCTCACCTTAGAACGTAGTGCACGTCGGATTCTCTCATCGGCCTCTGTTTGTATGTAAGCCCTGCGCGTCTCATGCAGAGTATTTAAGTGTTTGAAGAAGGTTTCGCTCGTTGTGGTTCCCTCCAATGCCGGTAACTCTGCTTGCATTATGTTCGGAAGGTTAGGATTTTTTCCAAAGACAAGCTGGTGGCTGCTGAATCCGTTCCACATTTGAAGAGAATTCCTTGCCATGTTTGCCCAACTCAGGAGTGTCTCTTGCTCTACATTGCTGTTTTCCGCCTCAAGCTTCAACAGCATCATATCAGTGACAGCGTGAACTCTTTCACACAGACCATTCTGGAAGGGACTCATTCCGGCTGTTGTACACACTCTGACATTCAGGATAGAGGTCACCTCTCGCATTTCATCTGAGCTAAACTCTCCTCCGTTGTCAGTCATCAATGCCCCCATCACGCCGAACACGCCTACCCAGTTCTTCATCACAGCATCTATGACGTCGCTCGGTCTCTTACGCGGGATGAAGACAGACACTGTGTACCTAGACCACATGTCAATCATATGCAGTATCCACCGCCCTTTATAATGTTTCAGGTCCATGGCTACTTTTTCATTGAAGTCTTTTGCCATAGGCATGGCCACTATTGGCCTTGGTGGTGTCTTTGCATACACTTTACATAACTCACACTGGGCGTCGATCTCTGATAGTATAACGTCAAAATCCTTCTTCCATGCCCCAGCATCCTGCAGCAATGCCATAAGTCTTTTCTTTGGGGGATGGGCGAACTGTCGATGGAGTTTTAACAGCGTAGATTTGCGCTGTTCTGGGCTCATTTCTTCTATCTTCACGGCATTCACTTCCTCAACAAGGAGTGTCTCTGTTTTATCGATAGGTATGCAGTAATGGCCAGAAGACGTGACATTCAGTGCAACTTCCTTTCCCATGATTACCGCTGTATCATTTTCCAAGTCCATTTTGACACCCGCCTTTTTCATTGCTGACCTCGACAGTAGCAGTGGAATATCAGACTCCACAACATCTGTTTTGATTGTCACATTCTTCCCAACCATGCACACGGGAAGTTCATATTCACCATCAGATTTTAGTCTTGTCCCTCCTCCAAACTTGAACACTCTATGTCCCTCCTTGCTCACAACTTCACCACGGTCTTCCTCACTGAGAGAACCCAGGTAAGTATTCAACCAAGTCTTTCCACAGACAGTGCTACTACATGCACTATCCAAAACTGCACAGTTACGGGCATCAGCTCCAAGCCGCATTATGTTTTCTTTGTGATACCCAGTGAACAGAACTGCATGTTCTTCCTCTCCCTCTGCTATGTTGACTTTGGCCATATTTTCCCAACTGTCAGGACATTTTGCGACGAGATGTCTGTATGAACCACAAGACCTGCATGTGAGTACCTTTCCATCAGGCCCTGTTGGGTTAATGTTCTTGACACCCCTTTGAGAAGACTGGAACCCAGAACCTCGTCCATTACCCCGGCTTTGCCGTCCGCCCCTTCTATTATAGTAGCCACCTCTCCTTACATAGCCAGCCGCCCACAACGCTTCTTCGTTTTCTGCTAAGAAAGTTGGTTCCAGTTTAATGCTTGGAGAATCATTTTTGACATGTGCTCCCTCTCCTTTAAATTTTTTCAGTGATTTTTTTGCTTCCTCATACAGGGTTTCACGATTTTCATAGTTCATACCAGTCAAGACTAGCATTTTCTCTTCTTTGGTGATATTTGCACCCCGCAGTAATTTGAATGCCAGTATCTCTGATGGGAGTTTCATATTTTTCTTTTCTATTTTCCTGTACTTGCTGTCAAAGTTGGCAATAAAGTCATTTATTGACTGCCCATCAGCTCTTGTTAGATCCTCAAATTCCTCAAATTTTTGTAGACTGTCTGCAAGATCATCCTTGGCAAGATGTTTATCAAGAAAGTCAACTAATGTTTTAAGACCAGTGTCTTCAAATCCTCAAGTTGTATTTCATCAAACACTTTCTCACGGATTTTGTGTTCCACTTTTCGAGACTGCAATGTTATAAGTCCTATGTAAGATAGCACCAGTCCAGCATTTACATGGCCGATATAGAGTTCAGCCCCCCCACTTTCAAATGTGCTCCGAGGCCCCTGCTTCACTGTTCACAAAATAATGATATTTTGACCAGTAGTGAAGTCACAGAGGGTAATGACCTCTGTTAATTCATTTAGTACAATCGAACTGTGTTTAACAACCTTCATGCCCACAAGCATGACAAGTGCATGTATAACATTAATAAAACTTACATAAACATGATATTTTAACCTAGATACCCCGTAGCTCAAATCTCCGCATTCACACGGAGCTACACGGAATTGACACGGAACAACACGGAACTGCAAAATTTCCGTGTAAGCTGAATATATCCACACGGATCTTCTCCGTGTCAACACGGAAGGACACGGAGTTTGTGGACTTTGATTATTTTTGACATGGATTGGACTTAGATTATTTTTCAATAATAGGATATACATTTATACAGGTCCAGGCCGTATTGGACATAGCAATGTAAGATAATGTACTACATATAAGAGAGCACAATTTCAATGGCATCAAATACAGCATTCCCCAATACAGCCAAATGCACTACATGTAAATGACATAACAAACAAATGAAAGTTCAATCAAGTTCTGTTTTAATTCAACTCTCAAGAATAGACATATTATACAAGTCAAAATCTTATGAACAAAAGTTATCTTATAGTTTCTCAAGCAGAACCTCACCAAACTAACATGAACCGTAATCAGTACTTATCATTTTCACTACGTATCCAAGGCTCAAAATATATGCTCGTTTCTCACTATTGTTATACTTTTGTTCTCATTAGTTCATTAATACTTTAAGGATTATCCTTTGAAAAAATATTACCTTACCTTTCTTTGGAGTAAAAAAAAAAAATAACTCAGTGATTTATTTTTTTGTTTATTTATTTATTTTTAGAAAGGCAAACTCTAAATAAATCAAATTAATAAAATGATTACACCAGACCTCTGTCACATGGCTTTTGCAAAAGAAACAAAGTCCTTAAGTTAAACTGGAATAAGTTAAAGGAAACAAAACTATCCACAGTTTCTAACATGATGGGACGGATATTCGGCATGTTGTTGTTGTTGTATTCAACATTTGGATTTCCATTCAAAGTCGCGGGAGTTTTAGAGTCTTGTGAAATCAGCAGCAGTTTTAAACATTGATGTAGCCCAAGTATTCAAATATTTCTTTCTTCTGAGTCTTTGCTTTCGCAGTGATACTTTTTAGACAACATAGACTTGATCAGTTTAGTTACAGAGTTCACGCAAATATGAATCCACGATAACCCCATCTTCACATTGTAAGTTAAATACTACACCTACGTTCCGTCATGAGTGTTCGGCTTGGTTATAGCGAAGTTGCGATAACCCTAGCAAAGGCCAGATGAATTGCCGATTTGCAAAAAATTCGGAATCGAAACTCCAAAAATCCGGAAGCGGACTCCAAAATTAGAAGTATCGTGACAAGTTTAATTAAGACTAATTACTGTCCTTACAAACGACAAGAATTATTTTATTCTTCAGACAGTTCAGTATTCTAAGTGAGAATTGGTAGTATTCTCATGAAAGAAAAATAATTGATCCAGAGATCCGATTTTAGGTTGAAGTCCGAGTTTTTATACATACACTTCTCGAGCCGTTTATTTTTGGCGCGTAGCATTGAGAGGTTGGGGGAAGTCGCGGGAAGAGAGAGAGAGAGAGCAGACGCTAATTCAAAACAACTAAAATGATATTCTTGTCATTGAACAACAACATGATTCGTCGGTCGGTACATCCAAAACAGACACAATAACAACAGACTCTACCATCCGCCTGAGTGATGATATTGAATGAATTTCCCCTGCAAGAATAGCGCCAAATTTCGCTGTTTCAAAAGTTGTTGGCGGGTGTTCGTTGTACTTCTGTTCAGTTCTGGTTCAACCAGTATGTCGTAAATGGATGCTTTTAATTATACACTTGGTAGTCTGACAAACGTTTGGGCAACACTCTTACTGCCATTTGATGATGACGTGTGAATCATACCCTATCCCAAAGGCCGCTGATGTGCGTCCGACGACATTCGACAACAACAACACATCTGGTAAGATTGTTCACTGTGATGTTCCGTGGTTGTCTTTCATGTTACTCATTGAAGTTCAAAAAACAACCGAGTTTAATTAAACCTGTGACTGTGTTTGTTAAGTTGAAAAATGTAAAACCACCACCTGAACATGCTCGTTCGTTCCTGACATTTCCACAACAAATTCTGCTCAAAAGAGGACACTGTACAACTATGGCATGTGTGGCAAATTCACCAAGAAATTCAGAAAAGCAAAATTGTGATCCTTGATAAACTATTAATTTCAATAATTGTTTAATATCCAAAAGATTCATTTGTGTAAAAATTTATATCCGAAATATGGGCAAAAACGTCAAAATATTAATTTTATATTTGATTTTATTTGTTTGCATTTTATTTTCAGGTAGGCCTATATCGGTGTACTGATTGTGGAACTGATATTGGGGAATTTCGGAAGAACAGCATGGAGAGGCACACTGGACACCCCTGCCCAGGTTGGAGTTGTGACACAAGACATACTGTCGATCCATAATTTTCAAAGAAGTAGCACTGTGCTGGAATTTACTGGAAAAAAACACGTTCACAAGGCATGGATCAATCCTTTCAGTGAACCGAGTGTTGACGAAATATTATTGGAATTTGGATACCTAGGTGAAAGATTTTTTTATAAAATCGTGACATGGTTATGTCACTGAACATGCTAAAGTGTGTTAACTATTCACAATTTAAAGAAATTGATAGTCTTCCCAGATCATGAGAGAGTTTGCTCCTATTATGCATTGGAGTTTCATATATCTAATTAAATATATTGCCAGGGCCAGACAGTGCAATAAACTTTGAAAAGCCCCACACCTAAGTATTTACATACCGTCTTTTGTTTAGGACTCTGGATAACAGGTAGGAAAATATACAATACCATGCTGAGTCGATTATGCCACTCAAGTTTATAATAGTGATATTTCAACCTTTAAAATACCAAATTAAATATAATTCATATCACCTTCTTGTCTTGTTCTTCATATTCAAAACCTAACAAATTAACTTGTGTTTGTGATTATATGTGAGCTATCTGAGGAGCTGTGCCAGTGCATCACCCCAATATCTTCTTTCCATTCGTCCTCGTAAACCAGGCACCCAGGACTCGTGAGAGATGTTATTATACTTGGTTGGGTTACAAACTTAAATATTTGCACATTTTTGTGATTTTCGGATGTCAATCACATATGTACATGCAATATTGCAGCAACATGCTTGACTGGAATGCTGCTGCAATTTTAGCTTGTGGCGACTTGTTGCAGCAATATTGCCACTATTGCAGCAACCTAATTTAGGAAAAGATATTGCTGCAATATTGCTGCAACTAGTCACCAGAAGGCTTGTATTTTAATAAGGGCTGTGCAATATGCATAATTCTGTCATTTTTCAGTTTCCGTGTTCCACACGGAGATATTCCGTGTTCCACACAGAGATATTCCGTGTGACTCCGCATCATTCGGAGTTTTCTCCGTGTCAATATGCATATTTCAGTCATTTCTCAGTTTCCGTGTTCCTCCGCGTTCCTCCGTGTCATGCGGAGTTTTCTACACGTAGATTCCGTGTTGAATCGTCCCAATACTCCGCATCATTCCGCGTGGCCAATGCGGAGCCAGGCGGAAATCAACTACACGGAGTTTACGCGTAGTTACGCGTAGATTCCGTGTGTCACGCGGAGATCTGATCTACGGGACATCAGCTTATATCCTTGCATCCCAGATTTTTACCTCAATTATGTATAATTTTCCTGGAAAGCCATGACATTAAGGTTGATTATGAAGGTATCACTTAAGGCCACACTCGTTTTTGTAGAGCTGCAATCGTTTTTGTTTACTGTGTAAATTAGCATTTATAACCTTATAAAGTTATGAGGTACTCTGTGAATGGAATGTTGATGTAAACTTGTATGACCCAATCCAATCTTCTGAAGGTAACAATGCCATGTTTACATTAGAAGATCATGTTTTCTTCCCCCTGGTCAACTTTTTGTGGCATTTCCTTCCACCATGTCCACTAACATTTGGTGGTCAATGCGCACCATAATTTATAACTTCTCAGAGTTATAGCTACAATGTAGTTCCTAACTTGGTTAGATTAAAACTTCTGTAAGGTGGTCCCCCTGACTGCATGGTCTATGTTTCAAAACAATGACCAAAGAAAACAGGTGGTAGGGATATGAACATTATTACTAAAATAGATGCTGAAGATTTTGCCACTGCCGTCTTAGACCATGGAGTTAAAAGAGACTCCATGCTTAGACAAAACAAACCTTGGAAAGGTAGAAATAAGCATCGCTACAAAGTATCAAATAGACAAGGACCCTCAGCTGAAAGTTAATGCTGATGAATTAAGGGTATTAATGTAACATCAGTGGATATGGTACGGTATGAAACAACACAATCAAAATGTCAAAATACAGCATAGCTATGATGGGTATATCTATGCTCTCACTGTCATGAAATTACCTGTGACGAGGCCATATGTGATATACAGGTGATATACATTAGTAGACAGGTACATGAGTAGAGTGCCTAGAGTGCTGAGTCCTGCTCCAACACAGGCGACGGTACGACCAGAGAACCGCTCCATTAGATATGCAGCTATTGGACCTGTCAATGTAAGATATATACATTAATGAAAAGGTACATCAATGAATGAAGTGCCCAGAGTGCTGAGTTCTGCTACGACACAGGCCATGGTACGACAAGATAAGCAGTTCATCAGGTAAGCAGCTATCAGACCTGTCATTAAGATATATACAGGTGATATATAGGCCTACATTAGCAGATAAATATACATCAAAGAATTGAGTGCCTAGAGTGCTCAGATCTACTCCGACATGCCACGGTATCAGGTATGCAGCTATTGGACCTGTCAATGAGGGATATACAGGTCATGTCAGATCTACTCCGACACAAGCCACGGTATCAGGTATGCAGCTATTGGACCTGTCAATGAGGGATATACAGGTCATGTCAGATCTACTCCGACACAAGCCACGGTATCAGGTATGCAGCTATTGGACCTGTCAATGAGGGATATACAGGTCATGTCAGATCTACTCCGACACAAGCCACGGTATCAGGTATGCAGCTATTGGACCTGTCAATGAGGGATATACAGGTCATGTCAGATCTACTCCGACACAAGCTACGGTATCAGGTATGCAGCTATTGGACCTGTCAATGAGGGATATACAGGTCATGTCAGATCTACTCCGACACAAGCCACGGTATCAGGTATGTAGCTATTGGACCTGTCAATGAGGGATATACAGGTCATGTCAGATCTACTCCGACACAAGCTACGGTATCAGGTATGCAGCTATTGGACCTGTCAATGAGGGATATACAGGTCATGTCAGATCTACTCCGACACAAGCCACGGTATCAGGTATGTAGCTATTGGACCTGTCAATGAGGGATACTATTTCTTGTAGTACACTGAACTATTGTGTGTTTGATATGGTTTCTCGGCCATAACCAATGTGAATTGTGTTAGTGCCAATAAAGAATTGAATTGAATTGTCATGCCAAAAGGTATTCACTAAACTTCTACAATGTGACACATTTAAGACCACCAAACTCTTCGCAAAATTTATTTCTGAGAGTTTTAACAGGAGAAGTCCTTCCAGGTAATAGCACTGGCTGTTAGGTATCTTGTTACTCATGTTTTCACTTTGTATTACTATTTCTTGTAGTACACTGAACTATTGTGTGTTTGATATGGTTTCTCGGCCATAACCAATGTGAATTGTGTTAGTGCCAATAAAGAATTGAATTGAATTGAATTGATTGTCAGATCTACTCCGACATGCCACGGTATCAGGTATGCAGCTATTGGACCTGTCAATGAGGGATATACAGGTCATGTCAGATCTACTCGGACACAAGCCACGGTATCAGGTATGCAGCTATTGGACCTGTCAATGAGGGATATACAGGTCATGTCAGATCTACTCCGACACAAGCCACGGTATCAGGTATGCAGCTATTGGACCTGTCAATGAGGGATATACAGGTCATGTCAGATCTACTCGGACACAAGCCACGGTATCAGGTATGCAGCTATTGGACCTGTCAATGAGGGATATACAGGTCATGTCAGATCTACTCGGACACAAGCCACATTAACCACAACAGAACCACTCCATCATATACGTAGCTATCAGACTCGTCAATGGAAGATATACAGATGATATATACATCAGTGGATAGGTACAGGAGCCGAGTGCTCAGAGTACTTTCTACAACACTGGCCATGGTATGACAATTAGAGAAGAACTTCATCAGGGAATTGCAGCTACCGAACCTGTCAATGTCAGAGAGCTGATTTCTACATTAACAGTAGATACCGGTACAACACAAAGCAATAGGTTTATCAATATTCAGTATTATCTCAAATTGTTTTTACTCAGACACTCTGGTCTCGCATACTATGCTGGGGAGTATCGGTAGTTAAATTTCATGAATTTACGTAGGCCTAAATGACAGAGATCTTCCATCATGTGAAACAGATTTGTGCCACATGCATGACAATTGTATGAACATACCACATCCCAGTAATGTGCCAATGTTGATAGAGAAGATCCAGGCTGTCTCTGACTTGGACTGTTTGAAGTATTCAAGGAATTCCACATTGTAGACACCGACAGAAAACGGCACTCCCAGGGTGATGAACTGGTTGAAGAAGGCGGCAGCACACACAACCCAAGCATACCCTTTGTCTGGTTTGGTTTGACGTCTCAAATGTTCATCTCCGGCACTGGCCATGATCGATATCTCTATATGAACGTCTCTATCTCATCACAGCTGGGATACTGGTGACCCAGGCCCTAATAATAGCTGCATATATCTGTATAATTTGTACCTCCAGCATTGCCTGGCTCAGATAGCTGTTGTTATAGGGTCTTGATAATGATCTGTAAATGTTAAATACTGGTTCTGCATTCTGATTTAAGACCACAACAGTATTGCATCAGGTTTACCAGAATATATATAAACTCACTAAACTAGGTTGAAGGTATTAAACTCTGAAAATGGATGTCATTGTGATACATGTACTATATTTCTATGGCAAATCATTCAGTATTTAATCAGTTATTCCACTTTATGTGTGAAAATTTTTGCAGGTACCGTATGTACAAAAGAATTCCACATACATGTATGTGCAAAAGTTTTAGACATATGTTGAAAAGTTTTACACATATGTTGAAAAGCTTTAGACATACATGTATGTGGTAAAGTTTTACACATATGTAAAATAAATTAACTATTTTACATATGTTGAAAACTTTTATACATATGTTGAAAACTTTTATACATATATGTGCAAAACTTTTCCACATATGTCATATAAAGCGTTTTTTCACATGATATGTGCAAAAGTTTTGTACATATAATAAATAAATATCAGGAGAGTTATGGGAAGGAAATTGACTGCTTCCTGTGGTATAATCTCTCGGGAATGTTTGTTATTTAATAATAGTACTATATTATTGTGGATTCAAGGTCCATATACATGACCATCGTCCCTAAACGCACCTTACTCCTGTAGCTAACGGAGATCGTACAAACTGCGGTAGCTATATGTGGTATAAAGTACGGTGGGTCCATGCAAACTTGAAATGAAAGAGAAGAACGGGAGAGGGGTGGGTACAAAGGCTGAATTAACAAGACAATGCATGATCTCACATTCAGGATCAAAATATGGTAGTGTAGGAGTAATCAGCTAGGTCACAGACAAACACATGGACTCAGATGTCTCTTAGCCATTTCAAGGTCAACCTTACTGAATACCATGTTATCACTGTGGACAGTTTGTTCCTAAAATTGTTTGCATGTGAAAAAGGTGCCAAAATGACACCAGGGAGTATGGCAAGCCGTTTCAGTGTTTAATCGGTTATTCCACATCTGTTGAAAAGTTTTGCACATATGTACAAAAGAATTTCACATATGTGCAAAAAACAGTTTTTAGACATATACATGTGCAAAAGTTTTACACATATGTTGAAAAGTTTTATACATATGTGCAAAACTTTTCCACATATGTCAAATAAAGTGTTTTTCCACATATGTGTAAAAGTTTTGTACATATGTTAAATAAATGCCAGGAGAGTTAATGGATTAAGGATTGACTGTGATTTTTTTTACGTTCATTGGGGTATGAACTTAAAAACCGCTGTGCAAACTGTATGATTCCGCGTAGCGGATCATACAAAGTTTGCACAGCGGTTTTTAAGTTCATACCCCAATGAACGTAAAAAAAAATCAGTCAATCCTTATAATTAAATTAATCAAGCAAAAGTAATTCAATAAGAGAAGAAATTGAACGTGAAACGAACGAATTCTTCGGTTTAATTCTTGTAGCGGGAAAACCCCTGCGCGTATAAATACAGTCAACAAAGTTCGTAACTCCTAGCAACGTCTCGGTGCACGGGCACGTCACTCGGTAGGCCTAGCGCGGTTCAAACAGTTTTCAGTTTGACAGTTTGTTGCATATTGTGTATGGAGGAAAACTTCTCAGTCAGGGATAATCATTTAGGTCAGGAAAACTGAAACACACAGGAAATTATGCGAAGGAAGAATGAGATATGAAACCATGCAGAAGAGGAAAAATTGTTCGAGTTGAGTTGGCCTTGCCGGGAATCTTCCATTCAGAGCCGATGATCAGACTGGGCGATGCATTTTCTTGCTGTTTTACCGCGCCCCGGGTAGGCATATGTCAATAGAGACAGGCAGGTATACTGCTGTGCCATCCACAGAAAGATTCTGCCCTTTTTGTAACAACAATACAATAGAGGATGAATATCATTTTCTGTTTGACTGTCATTTATATGTTAGTGAAAGACAGTCTCTCTTCCACCAATTAGGTATGCTATCTATTGATGTACCTTCTAGCATCAGTGGAAAATTGGAAATGTTTCTAAAACCACCAGACAATGTTGCACGGCTAATCTGTGCACATATATACAATTGTTTCCGAAAAAGAAAAATGTCTGTTTAATTACCACACACAGATAGAGACTCAGATCCCCTCCAAGTCCATGTAGAGCAGGTTAAAATTAGCTCGTTCTTGTATAGTTCATATATATCTTGTATATGTCCGAAAGACAGAAACGAAGTATATAACCTGGTCATATTTATATTTAAGCCAGTTTATGGGTCCACAACCATGTACACTGTCAAAAGGTTTGCGGTACTGAACCGTTGTAAGTTTATTGATTAGTGTCATAAACAAGGGTTACAACTAGCACATATATCCTGACACTGTTCCAGAGTAAGGGAGACAATTCCTCCCTTGATATTGTCTAGGGCAAGGGAGACAACTCCCATCATGACACATTGTGATTAGGACATTAGGCCTAAACATCTTGTATAATAAGTTGATCTTGACTGTTTATTGGTATTCCTCTTGTTAAATTTGTATACGGCCTCGATGAGGTGTTTTATACAATAAAATGAATCTGAATCTATACGGAGGACGATTTCACTGATCAAAGTTGTTCTGAGCTGAGGAACATTACCTGTCGCAGTTTATGACGGAACTTTCTCCCTTTCGGTGTCCGCTATCAATAATGTGACGAAACTGCATCCTTCATCGCCTGTACCCATCACACGTAGACTGGAATCGATGGAGTGCATGTGCTGTGTGTGTTGTGTTGTGTTCGAGCGGACGCATAATTTTGTGTGATATCAGACAGAAAACGCGAAAATTGATATTCTTTCACAGACTTCGAAGTGTATCAGTTCTGGTGGACTGATTGCAGCCTTTGTGAACAGAGATTGAACGATGATGTTGCCCTCGTAGGCTACCCAACAGGTTTTGTGGACCCCCCCCCCCCTTGACTGGAGGGATTTTCTCGGACATCTGCCGTACGGTACGGTACTTGTTACATACATCCGCTTATCGTGGCAGTCAAGACGGTATAATTTGTTAAATTTTGTGTTTGGTTTCGTGAGAGAGGACGACATATTCCCGTTTCCATCGGTGCAAAACTCACCTCCCCCCCCCCTCCCCCCGCACCACAACAGCAAAAGAGCCGGCGGATGAAATTCCACTCCTCGGGAACGGTAACGAACAAATGAATGGATTACCAAACTATGTATCTGAAGAGAACCAGAGCTCAGGTAGGATGTGAGTTTCAGGACTTCACCGGGTGTAATAATTTGTGGTAAAAGTGGGTAAGCAAAAACCTAATGTCAAAATCTCGTTCAAGGTCACGGAGATGTCGACTTAAGTTATTGCTGATCTGATCGGCTCTTTTCTCTTCGAAATTGTTGTAATTTTACAAACAATTTTCTCAATACAAATAAATATTTAAATTCACTCTTTCCAATTGGTTTTAGAATTTTCTGTTGGCATTATTTGAGCAAATATATTATTTATGTACTAAAATCTGAATAGATTTACACTACGGCCAGTGACCCAGTGTTATTTATAGCAACGAAAAAGTAGTGCAGTTGTGGGCGTGGCATATCATATTTTTAGATTCATTGAAGTATGAACCGAAAAATTTAGCACTAATCAGCCAATCAAATCGCAGGTTTTACGAGCAATACGGGTAGAATTTAATTATAAGGAAATGAACTGCTCCTTGTGGAGTGACAAGTGACAATTTTTTCACCAAGTGAAAGTAGTAGGCTATGCAATCGTGAAATTCTACCTGAGTGACATTATCTTTGGCGCGCAATAGGCCAATTTCAAGACAACATCATCATCATGTGGTATAATCTCTCGTGAATGTTTGTTATCTGACGACCGTTTCAAAATGGCACTGTCCCTTCGGGGTTTGTTTTTCGTCTCTCCGACTATGCGAGACATGTGGAACTACAGTGAGGACACGGAAGCTTATAATAATAATAATATTACTACATTATCTTAGATTCAAGGTCCATACATGACTATCTTTCTTAAACGCACCTCTACTCCTGTAGCTAACGCAGATCGTACAAACTGCGGTATAGAACAGGGGCTTGTTGTTGGTCAGTTATGAATTATGATATTAATATTCTTATAATCCTACTCCATAAATATGAGTACGAGGAGAGTATATATGAAAATTAAGATCCTAAATTATTAACTGACCAACAACAAGCCCCTGTGTGCGGTAGCTATATGTGGTACAGAGTACGGTGGGTCCATGCAAACTTCAAACGAAAGAGGAAAGCGGGGCTGGGGTAGGAACAAAGCCTGAATTAACAAGACATCTGACATACAGGATCGAAATACGGCAGTGTAGGGGTAATCAGCTAGGTCACAGATAAATAAACACACGAACTCAAGTCTCTTACAGCCATTTCAAGGTCAACCTTACTGAATATGTTATCATTGTGGAAAGATTGTTCCTTTGTTTGCAGGAGGAAAGGGTGCCAAAATGATACAGGGAGCAGTTGATGCCTATATGTCGCAACTTTTAGACATAGGTGGAAAAGTTTTGCACATATGTGAAATAAAATAACTATTTCACTTATGTTGAACAGTTTTATACATATGTGTAAAAGTTTTAGACATATCATGTGTAAAAACCTTTTTTTCAACATGCATGTGTGTCAAGACAGACAGCTGCTAGCATACACATGTACATGTACATGCAGTTTCATCCACAAAGACCTGCCCCATGTTATACATGTACATGCTATGCCAGGTAGAAGCAGGGACCCAAGTCTTGAATTGAATAGAACATGCATGAAGTTACTTCAGCTTCAATGTCCACTAGCATTCACTGGATGGGCATCCTCCATTTACAGCTACATGAAACTGGATGACCAGTTACCTGTTTCTCTGCGATAAACTGACCAGTCTCATCTCTGCACTACATGTACATGTGTATGCTAGCAGCTGCCTGTCTTGACACACATGCATGTTGTGGCAACGATTTGGTGTAAGACTCACGAAATATAATTGACAAAGGATCTGCTGCAAGTTGTATTGTCAGTCTTTTGTCCAGGATATTACCTTTTCAATAGGAGGTCTTACACCAAAGCCTTGCCCGGCCATGTTGTGGTGTACCCTGGGTTTTCAGGGAAGGAAATGCTGCAGGGTTAGTTTACCTGATCAGAAGATACATATGGAGAGGTACATGTATGCATGTGGGGAACATTTACAAACTACTGGTGAATACATTATACATTTTTGATTTTTAATCACAGTTTGAATGCTGAATGTGATTTCATGGTATTAAGGTAATACATTGCTTGTCATTTAATTCTTCTTTGACATGGGCAAAAAATGTTGTAAAGTTTTGTTGTAGTATTTCATACTCAAATGATAAATTGATATTCTGACTGCCATTTCTCAGACAGCAACTATGGCCGACTGGACTATGGTCTTAATCGAGTTGTCTCCCTTCATTCTAAGAGTTTTCTGCCTGCAAGTTTGTGCGCGCAACTCCGGAAGTAGGGCCCGATTGTAAACATTGGCAAGCAATGTATAAGTTGATCATATAATAATAATGTTGGATCATTTAACAACAACATTTAGCCATTAACTGGGTGAGACTGTAATGAGACAAAATTCTAGAGAAGATGGTCAAATGACTTCAATGATCTTACAAATTGAAGGACTCACTGGTGGATGATTACTGGTTGAATCAGTCTTTCACTGGATCACTAGGCTAATGGATTGCAGTTCAACTTTTTCTATTACGTAATATAGTCCGGTACCCAGCTCCCATAATGCACCGGCGTAATGGGAGTCTGGCACGGGCCGTCGAATGGCAGCCTGCAGCGGGAGATTCAACATGGCGGCTGCCCAGGTTATAGGCATAGGACGATGTCAACTTCGCCGTTTTTCTGGTAAGTTTACTACCGGCAATTTATGCCGTCATGATGTAGCGATTCCTGGTACACCGCTCGTCATTTCTGTATATCACAAAGCATTTGCCGGCTGATGATTTATGTCACAGCAGTGAAAATAGCCCATGTTGTTGTTGTTGCATGCAATAACATGTGCGAGGTAAATGCACTCACTTGAGAAAGAAAACTATCTCAAAAAGCGCCCAAATACCAATACAATGGACGACTTATATTTTCTGATAATAATATGAAATAAATAAAATTTAAAGTAGGCCGACCATCGAATTACCAAAGCAATACAGGCCTACTTTAAATTATATTTATTACATATCACGGGTGAGGCTATATTTATTTTATATTTTAAGCTAAATCAAATCAGACTGATTGGTAAAATATACGATTTTAGGTAACACCAGAAGTTCATGAGAGACGAAGTGTGAAAGACTCCATTCAGTAACATCGACGGCATTGGAGCCGATTGCCTTCGAAAGGAGACACCTAACGCCACCTAGTGTCCAATTCTCTTTTGTTTTTGCACTATGAATCATGGGAGTTTTGAGTGAGCGAGAACATGGCGGACAAGGCGGTGTTCGATGTGAAATTCGTTATGAAGAAGGTCAAGGAATTGTTGGTGTTGGAGTCGCATATTGTGGACAGTGAACGACGAAAAGCAGCATGGGAAGGGCTTGAAGAAAACGGCAGTATTATTAGGACACTCGAATTACTTATCGATCTGTATCAAACATCGCATAGCATCGCGTCGAAAAAGAAGAGTTCTTACGCGAGCTTCACCATAGATTTCTTCGCTCGACTGGGTAAAAGTTTCAAAACTTCGGACATTTACGCTGACGAACAACTAAATCTGGACGACAGAACAGCTATGTACAATTTTTTGGGTCATTGTATGTTCGTTTACGGCCAAAATTTGGTGGATGAAGAAGGAGACTGCCAAACTGTAATGGCAGAGGTAGCCACTGCAGGAAAGAGCGACAGCGGTCCGGTACCGGCTCCTCCCCGCGGCAGTCGAGCTGTGTTCACCCCTGTCCCGGAAACCACACGAGGTCTGTTAAGCCTTGGGGGCGGATGCATGGGGGAAATTTGGAAAGTGAGCAAGAAGAGAATAGCCAACAAAACACTGTCTCGCAAACAAATTCAACAGGCACAACAAATGTACGACCTCACATTTCTGATGAAAATGACAGCAGAAGAAAAGAAAGATGGCAGATTGCCAATCGCTATAAGAATCCGAGATCGCGGAGGACTTTTCATTCCTAAGATGACTTTCCTACCCTTCCTTCGAAAGACCAACACCATTGTGATGAAATACGCCAATGAAGACAGCTATCGTCGATATGGAAAGGGCATGTTGAAGGTACTGTACAGTAATCTCTATTTAATTAGATTGACTTTTCAATCTATCAGATTGAAATTAGAGAACAATCCTTTTTTCGATTGAAAATAACAATGTATTAGATTGAAACTATCGAATGAATCTACCGTAGACTGAAATTCTCACTCTAATATTTTGAGTATGAATAGAATAGATTGGTCACTAATTCTAATCTATTAAATTGAATTTTCAATCTAATTATTTCAGCGAGTTCCTTCTCAGATTCAGTTGCGATCATTTTACCGTACATTTAGCCAGTCAGATTCCGGTTAATTATGTCTCCCCCAACTATGTTGGGGGGAGACATCTAGTGTTTGTGCTGTCTGTCTGTCTGTCTCTCCTTTTCTTGTCTGCAAGATATCTCGAGAACTACTGGATGGAATTTCACCAAACTTGGATAGAAGCTTCATTGGGATGGCCCCCTCATTTGATTAGGTGTTGGTGTGTGTGCGTGTGTTCATCCGTGTCCATTTGTCTGTCTGTCCGTTCGTCCGTCCCTTTTCTCGTCTGCAAGATATCTCGAGAACTACAGGACGATATTTCATCAAACTTGGATGGAAGCTTCATTGGGATGGCCCCCTCATTTGATAGGTTTTGGTGTGTGTGCATGCGTTCATCCCTGTCCGGTGTCTGTCCGTCCGTCCCCTTTTCTTGTCTGCAAGATATCTCGAGAACTACTGGACGGAATTTCACCAACTTGGATGAAAGCTTCATTGGGGTTTGGTGTATGTGCGTGCATTCATCCATGTCCTGTGTCCATTTGTCTGTCCCTTTTCTTGTCTGCAGGATATCTCGAGAACTACTGGATGGAATTTCACCAAGCTTGGATGGAAGCTTCGTTGGGATGGCCCCCTCATTTGATTAGGTTTTGGAGTGTGTGCATGCGTTCATCCATGTCCGGTTGTCTGTCTGTTTGTCCCTTTTCTTGTCTGCAAGATATCTCGAGAACTACTGGACGGAATTTCACCAAGCTTGGATGGAAGCTTCATTGGGATGGCCCCCTCATTTGATTAGGTTAGGGTGTGTGTGTGTGCATGCGTTCATCCGGTGTCAGTTTGTCTGTCTGTCCCCTTTTCTTGTCTGTAAGATATCTCGAGAACTACTGGGCGGAATTTCACTAAACTTGGAAGGAAACTTCAATGGGATGGCCCCCTCATTTGATTAGGTTTTGGTGTGCGTGCGTGCGTTCATCCGGTGTCCGTCTGTCCGTCCATCTACTTGTACATTTATTTACAGGCCTTGTCTGCAAGATTAGTTTCGAAATAATTGATGCTTCACAATTACATGTATTTCACATTGGTTGGACGCTGACGCTGTAAGTATCAGCAATTCACTAATCGCTATATATATATATAAATCCCGACTCACTGGGCTACTGCAACAATGAAAATCGTCCTCTTTGCAATTAATATATTTAGATGTGCAGCTTTGTTTAGGACACTTATTGCTACATTCATTTTATAGCAGTTTCCCTTAAATAATGTGCCCACTCAAGGCAAGGTGTGAGGTTGGGGGGAGACTTTTGCTTAAAAAAAAACAACCAGCATAGGCTTCATGCCAGAGCGGCAACCCAAGGGTCAAAGCGGAACCTCTAGTTACAAGAGCAATCTGGGGTTCACACTGGGACTTCGAAGGTAGCTATCTCAAAAGGGCAAGAAATGTTTTGAAGAGGAAGAACTGCAAAAATTTTCTATGTTCAACTGAGGCAGTTTCTCTTCTTATAACAGGGAAGGTTCTTGTTCATTTGCTATCATAGCTTATGACTTATATAAACCCTTTATACATCAGGTGAACTTCAGTAATTTGATTTACTTTTTTTTCACTTTCCAAGGTTTGTATGGCCGAGGTGGCAAACACAGTGGCATTGTGGGATACATTTGAGCAGGCCTGTGAGTTGTCCATCCCTGATATACCCATTGATCAATGGAGGATGTATTTCAAAGAGTGGTCTCGGAAACTCGCTCATGCTCGATTGGCCGAGTTCATTTTAGGCCAGACTCAAATGCAGGCTGTAAAAGAAGGAAAGAGAACAAAAGGTGGTCAAACTCTCCGGGACAAACTGTTTGCCCTGACTGCCAAGCAGAGAGGAAGGAAAGGTAAGGCAGCCGACAGGCAGCGAGCAGTGAAACGAGTATCAGAGGACAGGGTGGAAGCAAAGTCTAACAAGGGAAAAGAGCCATTACATGTTAGGAAGACTGGAAAAGACTATCAGGTGCGAAGAACTTGTCACCCCAAGAATAGAGAGAAGGTGGAGAGGAAGGAAGTAAAAGTAAAGAAGCTACATGTAGCAGAGTCCAACAGCAGTGTGGCAGATGGTGTACCCCAAGCAACAGGCCAACTAAGATCAAAACGAAAGAGAGTAAGAAGTAGACTCTTACAGGACTTTGTGGAATGAGTAGTCTTCTCCAAGTGGCTGACCGTCATCATTCCAATACATGTAACTATGGCATGATGACTCTTTGTTAACAAGATTGACAGTTGATGGGATAACAATCTGTGTTTTTACATAACGTTTCCACCTCACTACTGTTATTGGATTACAGTTGTTGGTATGCCTTAAGACGGTGATTACTTCAAGTAGTGGTACTTTTAATGATTTCTTGATTTTGGGGTCACAGTGACCTTGACCTTTGACCAACATTTTGGTATGTAACACATGTCTCTCTAATGTATAGATCTGGCAGAAAAGTTATTATGACGAGAGATCCTTCAGGATCTCGGCGCCCACCATTGTCCGATAATTGTAAGCTAATGACTAGAGGATCTTTTTGTCTATTGTTACTAAGAACAAACGATTGATTTGTAATTTTGTTTACAGAATTTCGAATCTGAGCGAAAATGATCGAAAAGGCCACTGAAAAACACCAAGATATAATCTAAGTTTCAGGAGTTTCAAGATTTCTAGAAACTGTACTTATGTCAGTTGTTATAATACAAGAGAAATGAGCAAAGTTAGTCTGAAAGTGAATGTACATGTACGGAGGATCCTTCGCCTTTGTTTTGTAGTATATTTTTTTATTTATTTTTTTGCACGTGTCATCATTGGGTACTGGAAGCGAAGACCAATCTCGTTGACACTTTGGCATGAGCTATGAAACATACTTAAGATTTTATAATCAGGAACGAATGCTAATTCTGTTCTGTTTATTGGGCTATTTTGAGATATCTCTTCTAAGATACCATGCTCGAAAATAGTAAGATGGTACAATACTTAATACTGAAGGGATCCGGTCTGCGCAGTAATGTTGAAACTTCGAAAGTGCCTGAATCCTGATTATCTCCCTTGGATCGACACATGCAGTAGTCTACGGTTGTCGAGTTGTGACGTTGAGTCACAAGAGTGACGTCCCATCATGTAGCCGACCCGCCGGCAGACGAATGGGTGGAGCAGTTCATTTGCTACTGCATGGAATAAAGAAAGCTGATTTAAAATTTGAAGAAATACATTTTAGTTCCGAATAATATGAACTCCTTGATATGGAAGGTGAAGGTATGGCTATTCTCTATAGTCAATATATAGAATATGCCCCACCGTTTGATCCGCCGACTCTTGTGATGCAACGTCACAACTCCAGAATACCGAATTAATTTGAAGCGTAACTTGGATTTTCGAATCGGACCAAAAAAGGTATCTTGCACTACTAGGCCCCATGTGGGACCTGTGTACCAAATTTCAGAAAGATCCATGAAATATTTCCTGCAAATTCACGGTAGCAATGTTTCAAGGGGAAATTCAAGATGGCCGCCTTGTGGCCATACTGGATTTTCGATTCGGACCGAAAAAAGTATCTTGCACAACTAGACCATAAGGGGAACCAAGGGGAGACCACCTGTGTACCAAATTTGAGAAAGATCCATGCAGTACTTCCTGAGAAATCACGTTAACAAATTTGCATGGGAAAATCCAAGATGGCCGCCTGTTCGTCATATTGGATTTTCTAATCGGACCAGAAACGGTATCTTGCACAACTAGACGACAAGGTGAACCTGTGTACCAAATTTAACAAAGATCCATGCAGTAGTTCCTGAGAAATCGCAATAACAAAGTTTCATGGGGAAATCCAAGATGGCCGCCTGATGGACATATTGGATTTTGGAATCGAACCAGAAAAGGTATCTTGCACAATTGGACCACAAGGGGGACCTGTGTATCAAATTTGAGAAAGATCCTGGCAGTACTTCCCGTGAAAATCATGATAACAAAATTTCATGAGGAAGTCTAAGATGGCCGCCTGGTGACCATATTGGATTTTCGATTCGGACCGAAAAGGGCATCTTGCATATCGAGACCCTAATGGAAACCTCTGTACCAAAATTGAGAAAGATCCATGCAGTAGTTCATGAGAAATGACAAAGTTTCATGGTGAAATCCAAGATGGCTGCCTGGTGGCCATATTGGGTTTTCGATTCGGACCGAAAAATGTATCTTGCACAACTAGACCCTAAGGGGAACCTGTGTACCAAATTTGAGAAAGATCCATACAGTACTTCCTGAGAAATGACGATAACAAAGTTTCATGGGGAAATCGAAGATGGCTGCCTGGTGGCCATATTGGATTTTCGAATCGGACCAGGAAAGGTATCTTGCACAACTAGATCCCAAGGGGAACCTGTGTACCAAATTTGAGAAAGATCCATGCAGTACTTGCTGAGAAATGACGAAAAAGTTTCATGGGGAAATCCAATATGGCTGCCTTGTGGCCATATTGGATTTTCGATTCGGACCAAAAATGTATCTTGCACAACTAGACCCCAAGGGGAACCTGTGTACCAAATTTGAGAAAGATCCATGCAGTAGTTTCTGAGAAATAGTGATAACAAGGTTTCATGGGGAAATCTAAGATGGCTGCCTGGTGGCCATATTGGTTTTTCGAATCGGACCGAAAAAGGTATCTTGCACAACTAGACCCTAAGGGGAACCTGTGTACCAAATTTGAGAAAGATCCATACAGTACTTCCTGAGAAATGACAATAAAGTTTCATGGGGAAATCCAAGATGGCTGCCTGGTGGCCATATTGGATTTTCGAATCGGACCAGGAAAGGTATCTTACACAACTAGATCCCAAGGGCAACCTGTGTACCAAATTTGAGAAAGATCCATGCAGTACTTCCTGAGAAATCGCGATAACAAGAATTGTTTACGGACGACGGACGGAGTGACTGACGACAGACAAAAAGTGATTTGAATAGCCCACCATCTGGTGATGGTGGGCTAAAAATGGTTCAGCACATCGCGTCCATGGTAGATTTAGGCAGAGCTTATGAGCGTGAATATCAGTTTTCTTCTCCATTTGTATGCAGCAGACAGCAGTGTCTTCCCTTGTCCTATATTAAATGTCAGCACCCTCCCCCCACCCAATAGATTTCTTGATTCTGGAGTCACAGTGACCTTGACCTTAATGAACACAAACAATTTCACCATTTTGGGGAGTGACCTTGATCTTCGACCTTGACCTACATTTTGGTATGTGACACATCATTTCCCCCTATTGAATCCACTCGCAAAGAATTAGTAATTTTTAATGATTTCCTGATTTTCCGGTTACACGGACCTTTGACCTTGATTCTGGGGTCACAGTGACCTCGACTATTGACCTGGATCTAAATTTTGGTACAGGACGAAACGGCTCCCCATAATTTCTCAATGGACTCAAAAATTCTTGATTGTTAACAATTTCACAATTTTGGGGTCACAGTGACCTTGACAGTTGACTTTGATCTACATTTTGGTAGGGGACACATCGTGTCCCCATATTCTACGGACACAAACAATTTTTTTTTTTTTAATAATTCCTTGATTTTGGGGTCAGTGACCTTTGACCTTGACCTACTTTTTGGTATGCGACACTTCATTCCCCCCTATTGAATCCACTCACAAAAAAATGAGAAATTTTAAATGATTTCCTGATTTTTCAGTCACACTGACCTTTGACCTCGACCTACATTTGGTATGCAACACATCATTCGCCCTAGAGCATCCACTCACCGAAAATTAGAACTAGATAAAAAACTGTCAATGATTTCCTGATTTAGGGAATGGTGACCATTGACCTCTGACCTCAACTTTTGGTACGCGACACATCGTCTCCACCTGGCGTATCCACGGACAGTCGACTCACAAAAAATTACAACTGTGGATAGAAAACGTTCAGATATAGACCGGACACGAACACTTCAGTGATTTCCTGTTTTTTAGGCCAGTGACCTTCCACCTCGACCTTCACTTTTGTACGCGACACATCGTCTCCCCATAGGGTATCCACTCACCAAAAATTGGAACTGTAGATAGGAAACTGTCCCAGATATGGACCGGACAGACGGACGGAAACCGCCATCACATAATACGTCCGCCTTTTGGCGGCAAATCCGTCTTGTAAGACACATACAATAGGTAACTACATGTGGGGAACCATTCAACCAAGGAGTGAAAAGGGCCAAGTATATTGTACGCAAAGTGTTGCCGATTGAAGTTGTCTTACATGATGGGTCTGCCCGTTTTGCGGGCGTATAAAAACTGCTGAGACATAGTTTTGCTATGGCATTGGCTTCAGCATTACAGGAATCTATCACTTGAGCCCAGAT
>JAVTVY010055424.1:0-29769 GCA_036873755.1 Hanleya hanleyi
ACCTGAGTAAGACTCAAAGTGTGAGAATCCAGCACGCCAAGAACGGGAAAGAATTTAAAATCGGTCGATATCCTGTGGACGGGTACTATGAAACACCGACGGAGAAAGTCGTGCTGCAATTCGAGGGATGTTTTTGGCACGGTTGCCCGAAATGTTTTGCCAGAGATACCGTCAATCCCTTCAATGGCAAAATCATGGATGAACTCTACCAATCCACTATGGACAAGAAAACGTACATGGAAAGTCTGGGTTACGTTTACGTCCAGAAATGGGGATGTGAATGGGAGAGGGAGAAGCAAGGCAACAAGACATCCAGACCTTCGTCGAACGCCTAGTAATGGTCACACCGTTAGAACCTAGATCGGCTTTCTATGGTGGGCGTACGGAAACGTTTAAGTTGTACAAAAAGGCTGAATCGGGTCAGAAAATCAAATACGTAGACTATACCTCGTTGTATCCGTTCGTGAACAAGACGCAAAAATACCCGGTTGGTCATCCGAAGATCATCACGGAAAACTTTCAACCTCTGGAGAGTTATGAAGGTCTGATCAAGTGCAAGGTTCTGCCACCTCGTTGTCTATACCTGCCCGTCCTTCCCTGTAAAATGAACGGGAAGTTGTTGTTCCCGCTGTGTCGAACCTGTGCTGAGCATAAACAGCAATCATGTGAACACGAACAGAAGGGGAGGGCTTTTACAGGAACGTGGGTCACGGACGAGGTCAAGGCTGCTGTACAGAAAGGATATCAAATCCTGAAAATCTACGAAGTCTGACAATTTGACGAAACCGTGCAATACAATCCCATCACCAAGGAAGGGGGCGTATTCACATCCTACATCAACGCTTTCCTCAAAGTGAAACAGGAAGCGAGCGACTGGCCGGACTGGTGTTCAACCGAAGATCTAAAATGCCAATATATCGACGACTATTTCCGCAAAGAGGGTGTACGGTTGGATCGGGACCGTATCGAGAAGAATCCGGGGCTGCGGGCCTTAGCAAAACTCATGTTAAACAGGTACGTCAATCTTACAAAGCAAATGATTATTGATTGCTAGACATGTATATAAATCTAATGTATCATTTCGTTACAGAAAACAGATCTAAGTCTTTCAGTAAGGGGAATGACTGCAGGGTATGTGATACTGAATAAGGCATGGATCAAAATCCTACATATAATATATCTAATTTATAATAATCGTTTCCCATGATCATCAAAATATTTTACGTTTGTCTTACACTACTTCTTTTATACGTAGCTTTTGGGGCAAGTTTGGTCAGTGCTCTAATCTCCCACAGACAACATATATCGACGATCCCTGCGTCTACTTCGACCTCTTGACCAGCGACAAACAAGAAGTGAAAAGTGTGCGGTTCGTCAACGACAGGGTTGTAGAAGTCCAGTGGCAGTATGAAGAGGATTTTATCGAGCCATCGGCCCGAACCAACGTAGTGCTCGCTGCTTACACGACTACGCATGCGCGTTTAAAGCTGTACGAAATGTTGGAATCTGTGGGAAGTGACCGTGTCCTGTACGCGGACACTGATTCGGCCCTATACACGGTCAAAGATGGAGAGATAGAACCACCCTTAGGCGTCTTTCTCGGAGAACTCACCGATGAACTGAACGGCAACCATATAGAGACATTCGCGTCAGCGGGACCAAAAAACTACGCGTTCAAGCTAGCGAAGCCGGATGATGACGGGAATAAAACGCACTGTAAACTCCGGGGAATAACCTTGAACTATAAGAACTCATTGGATAACCATTTCGATACAGTATCGAACATAGTTCGTGGTATCGGACCATCCAAAGTCACAGTCACGGACACGCATAAAATATGCAGAGAGAAATCAACCTCATCCATTCTGACCAAAGAGATGTCCAAAGATTATAGGGTTGTCTTTGACAAACGTGTAATCGTTCCCGCCTACGATACCGTACCTTATGGATTTTAAACGGCTCAGGTCTTACAATACATGTCACTGCCAAACAGTCTTTTGACACCGAGATCACAAGCTATTATGGCTGCAGCAATATTCGAATTGGTGTATAGACGAATGAAATCTGTCAGCGATTGGTTGACAGACTGGAAGTTTGGAAAAAGTATGTCATGGAGACATGGTGATCTTTAACAAAGCTGTTGGGAAAACCCGTGCCGTATCGAAATAACCGATGACATTGTGACGAAATAACTGTGACTTTCTGGAGCCGGTGACCTCACGGGTTACAGTTCACATTGACTATAGGTTATACTTGAAAACATGTATTGTGCAAGTGGATATCATAATTACAAGCGTCTAGTCCGTCATTCATAATCCAGCCGTCGTCCATTAGAGAATATCCGCGTCCATAATCCAAAGACATATTCCACAATCCATATAACAGTATTAGCACCAAATTCAAAAAGACAATCATAGTATACATAAACATAGGCTTGTTTCCTGCAAGCGAGAAGCGGTCAACAGTTTTCAATGATGCCGGCAAGACATCATGATGTTCCAAAAATATCAAATCCGTATCGCTGATCAGTTTTCTTAATCCATAATATTCGTTGTAAAGTCGTCATCTAAAGAATGATGTATCTCAGTCACGCTTTGATTGTGACTGTTAATATGAGTACCATGAGGATCTTGAAGTACATGGTTCATACGACCACTAGCCCCGGGTTAAGCGGAATTAGACACAAGTTACGAAACGTAGCGCCATACATCTTGCACGCTACGTTCGTATTTTGCTATCAGCATGCGATATGTATCGCCAAATTTGAGAAACTTTGAGTGGAGGCGCTTGGTGGAATAGCCCTGTTTTATAAGTTTCTGCAACAATGTTTTGTGACGTTGATTAAAATCGTCACATTTAACACAGGATCTAGCAAATGCTACTAAGCGAGATATGTATACGCCATATGCAGGTCCCACTGGAATATTACTGTCCAGAAAAGGATAAGGCATACAACTGTATTAAACAGTAAATTATGTAGACATAACTGACAAGACACGGTCAAAACAAGTTTCTTACCATCAGCTTGGAGACGAAGAGATATTTCAGTACCGTGCCCGCTCTGGAGACTTAAAGGGGTTGTTTTTTCTTGTATTAAAATGTTCAGTCTCCCGAAAACTTGGTATGTACACTTATATGTATAATAGTAACACTATCATGGTGATCTCCACAAGCAAACATACTCACAGAGGGCTGGTGTGATTTAGGCCTATTAAATAAATATTTTAGTTACTGGAATACTTACAATATTCTTTCACGTAATGTTCTCATAATGGAACTGGCTTGTACAAGACTTGCTGCATAACTTATTTGTGCGTTTTCAACTTAATACACGTGGATAGCATTAACGAGTTATGAGATGCCCCACAAGCTAGTAGACGAACACACCCGTATTATTAAGATACGATAATTCAACAGCACGAGTAGATCTTAATAACAAAAATATTCCTTTCAAGGTCTTATCTTATTGTCTTTACTTGAAAGACACGTTTGAAACAACCTTTTTGACGTGCACGATCTCTGTCTCGTAACTTTTGTCTAATTCCGCTTAACGCTGTGGTGTAAATAGCATGTACTCCTCTGGCCCTATGAACAACCACGATTACTGTGTGAGATATATACTCTGGAAAACGACTCGAGGATTTGGATGAAGAATGATGGTCAGTGATTAGTATTATATGTAAAGAACACCTTGGTGTCTTTCCGACATCAATGAGACCTGTCGACCGCTTCTCTCTGACAAAACACTTTCTTGTATTTAAATTTTTTTATTTCATACACATTTAGAATTGGTGCTAACTGTCATATACGGAATAGGTCTTTCGATTATGGACTCGAAAATTCTTGAATGACCACGGCTGAACATTGAATTTCGGATCTGACGCCATGCCGATATACGTATTTGTAACCGGTCGGTGGATATTGTACATCCAAACTTAACTTGTTTTTTTTTTCTCCATTAGTACCATACGAATACTCGTTTAACATGTTCAACAAGTGCATGAACTGTTAAGATATTAATTTTGCTCAGTAAACACGTGGTTTGTTCCTTTTTTTCATTATCCCTCTCTCGCTGTAATGGGCTGGGCCTAATATCTTATATTCACGACTCGCGAATCCAACGTGCCGGCAAATACGTCAACTGCGCTAATACCTTACTGCGGCAATGAGACATGTATCCACCTAAAACAAATTGAAAATTACAACTATCGCCATGTTTGTTCAATACACCGGGAAAGAAGAACCAACGTTTAACTTAGCGTCCCTGTATGTTATTCTAGATTCGGCATACCCTCGGAAAACTGTTCGTGCTGTAAACTGAATAGTCTCTTCTGGTACAATGGCCGCACTACAATGTGAGTGGTTGAACCTCTTATATATGTGGATCATCGTTTTAGATTTGTAACTTCTGCCATTCCACTTCCACGACACCGTGTATAACGTATCACGAAAACAACGTCTATGTGTTCTACAGCCCCGTCTGTCAGTGTTGTATGTAGGTGAATTTTTCAAAAACATCAATATGTACATTATCTGTTGTTGTTGTTCTCGTCTCTCATGTCTGTTGATCTGTTACACGACTCGAGGAACCGAGTCTTAACTCGCGTATTCGAGCTCTATAGATTAGTCCCCCTTCCCTCTGCACTTTAACGCAATACCTTACATAATAGTTCGCTGCAGAATGGGCAGGTATACCGTAATAAGGTATGAGGCGCGGTTGGCTAGTCTGTTCTCATCATTTTAATAGACTGACGGTATTTAGCCCGATAGTAAGAAATAGACTACTACATGTACTGGGAAGGAATCTGGCGTAGTTTATGCTATAATTCCTTGGAAAGTATCGAACTCTAATCAAACCGATGTTGTAGCAGCCCAGCCAACACATTACCGTATTCAGCATCATCTCCCGTTTATTAAGCGTTAGCTTCTCGCAAATAATAAATAACCCAGATATAACCCTACTTACTGATAATCCCTGATGCTATCAGTGATATGATAACACCTTCGCTGTAAAGTATCCATTAGTCGAAATCCCATATCTCTAGCCCCTGCCATTCGCGAGATAAGGGTTATTTCCGGTTTTGATGGCGTCACTTCCGGTTGACCTACTTCTTTCGTGAAAACAATGCTATTCTTAACCCTCGGGAAATCCCGTTCCCCCTCGTCACCCTGACGTCATCCTGCACGCTCAGTTATAGGGGTCAAAGGTCACGTGTGGAGGGAAATCAGGCTCCCATGTTAAAGGGATAGGCGGTTAGCTGGCACTTAGACCCGATGTACTACTCACGAGGGAGTTTCTATCATTAAACAAATATGAACGTTGTTTTGGAAAAGCTAATCAATATGAAAACTGAAAAAAAAAGAATAGGCCGGGCAAAATCTAAGATACTGTGAAAGATACCTTATGATATAGATATCTATATATATTGGGAGACCCTTATCTCAGATTCGTACATAAAGTTAGGTAAATAGAGAAAAATAACAATAAAAATAAGGTTTTATAAACATATTTTTCTAAATCTTGAATCACTCGGTTTCATCGGAAACAACATGATGTCACTTGACCGGTTCCGTTTCTAATGACCCAAAACATAGATTTGTCGACATATTCGATGCTTACTCGTCTGTTCGAATAATCTTTCGCTAAGCTGTGTTGGTAATAAGAAAAATAATAATAAAACTTTATTTATAGAGGATAAAATTACAAGCGCCTAGTCCGCCATTCATAATTCAGCCGCCGTCCATTAAAGAATATCCGCGCGTCCATAATCGAAAAACCTATACCATATTCCATATAACAATTTCAGCACCAAATTCAAAAAGACAATCATAGTATACATAAATATAGGCTAGTTTTCCCGCAAGAAAGAAGCGGTGAACAGTTTTCACTGATGCCGACAAGAGATCATGATGTTCCAGAAATATAAAATCCGTATCGCTGATCAGTATTCCTAATCCATAATAATCGTTGCAAAGTCTTCAGCAACAGAATGATGTATCCCAGTCACGCTATGATTGTGGATGTTCATATAGGCACCATGAGGATCTTGAAGTACATGGGTTCATACGGACCCTAGCCCCGGGTTAAGCGGAATTAGACAAAAGTTACGAAACGTAACGCCATAGATCTTGTACGCTACGCTCGTATTTTGCTATGAGCATGCGATATGTATCGCCAAATTTGAGAAACTTTGAGTGGAGGCGCTTGGTGGAATATCCCTGTTTTATAAATTTCTGCAACAATGTATTGTGACGTGGATTAAAATCGTCACATTTAACACAGGATCTGGCAAATGCCACTTGGCGAGATATGTATACGGCATATGCAGGTCCCACTGGAATATTACTGTCCAGAAACGGATAGTTTACGATGTCGAAATTGTAATCATCTCTTTTGTCATAAAGTGGACGAGAGAGAGTACCCGCTTCATTTTTTATAGAGATATAGATCTAAATATGATGTGCCTGTAGGGCTATCTGTAGTTTCCTTCAAGTCCAGTGAAAGTGAATATATATCCTTCACTGTGTCATTTATGTAGCGATTATCTACAGCGAGAAGATCGTCTATATAGTGTTTGATGAATGAGAAGGAACGGGCTTAGAATGGATCGGCTTTTGAAAGCGCCTGCATATAGTCATATTCATAAAATAACAGATACAGGTCAGCCAACAAGGGTGCACAATTAGTACCCATTGGAATACCTATATGCTGCTGATATATTGTGTTGCCAAATTTCACATAGATATTTTAATGAGAAATTCAAGCAACTCTATATACAAAGTAACATCCCATGAATGATAGCTCTTGTATGTAGTAGAGCTAAAGAATGCTTTATGGCTTCCGACATTAATATATCTACGATCAGTTTTCTTGAATACAGATAGTATTAATGAACTTAGACGGTCAATAAGGTCCTGATGAGGGATTGTAGTATAGAGAGTCGAGAAATCCTATGTGGATACATGTCTGTACTGTATGTGACCTTTGGCATCAAGTTCTTCTGTAAGACATTTTGAGTTTTTCAATATCCACATACATTCACCGCCAGAGTTTTTAGAAATAGTGGCGCAATACCTTTCCCAAAATGCTTTTACCTCCTGAAGGCGTCAATAGGGTTGAAAGAAGCTTGGTGGTGCAGCTTCTAGAACCAGCTATAAAACTATCTTTGTATGGTGATTTATGCATTTTGGGAGTCCAGTATATTTTTGGTATGTCGTTATGATTGGTTGGAAGACAAATACCTCTTTCCCAGAGAAAGGTTTTGTGATTGTTAAATAAATCTTCCAGAGTAAATGCAGTTTGGGAGTAAGTAGACGTATTTGATGATATGTCTACACTCAATTCTTTAACCAGCATCTGAAGTCACAATGAAGACCTGGTAAGTACGCTTATCTAACCTCAGGGCCCTCGAAACCGAAAATCCTTGTAGTTTTTAGCGCTCCTGTGCTGCCAGTATAATGACCGAAATTGCCCACATCAATGGTAATGATGTAGGACGAACAAAAGTCTGACAGATTTCCACATAGCTGAGAGGAAATGCTCCAGCTTTAGACGAGAATCAAAATAATGCAAGATTCGGATAACAGATGTTATTAACGGAGGATTATACAATATGCAAGTGTCTAATATCTGACAAATATAATGCATTGGATCAATAATAAAGCTGGTATTTGGCGCGTAGGTATTTTGGGATACAACATAGTCCTATATTTGACAAGAAATGTCGAAAATCCCACATTATCCTGTTCCTATCTTGAAATGATCCCTGAAGCACGGATAAGATAAGATAATATAAGATAAGATAAGTTTATTTAACGTCGGTTTGTTTGCGAAATATACAACATAAGCTCTATTGAGCTTTTTATACCGACTTAAACAAAACAACATGCAATAAAAAACAATCGTGAACATCATACAGACAATAAAATTGACATTGTGCTTAAAACTCATTTACAATTTATGTGAGTATTTTTTTCTTTTATAAAAATATAAATTACATATACATGCCATTACCGATAGTTACATTGCACAACATGTTAAATATTAAATATACAAATTAGAAAAGATCACAGATTATGACGTATAAGCTAAGCTTTTAGAAATATCTCAGTAATCTTCGAGGCTAGACTTCACTTTTGACACATTGCACACCTACATTTATTTCCACACCAAATCTTTAGAATACTTTTAAAATCACTAACTGAAGTTTCTGTTCGGGCATTGTCAGGCAAATCATTCCAAATTTTAGAAGCCTGATATCTGAAGCTTTGAAGTCCATGTTTCGTAGTTCTTGTCTTGGGCACTACTAAAAGATTATGATATCTAAAATCATACGGAGTATTTTCACCTTGATTAAGTCATGTAAATATTCAGAGTTTGTTTTATGAAGTATCTTGAACGTTTCATGGGCTATCAGCTTAACTCTCTGCAAATGCAGACGACAAGCGTCTGCCTTGGTGAGAAGGGCATCATAAGACCCTGTAAAATCCTTAAAAACAAATTTCAAGACTCGGTGATGAAGCTTCTCAATTTTCGTAGTATTGTCTTGACTACAGAAATGCCATACCAATGGACAGAGATTAAAGGAAGATAAAACGAAAGCGTGATTTCGACCGTTTAGCGTGAGATACCGTCCTATTCGTCTCTGTCGGGATACTTTTTTAGAGATTTTAGATACATGTGTGTTGAAATTTAAGATTTAGTCAAATTCGACACCTAACAGCTTAACCGATTCTGCACATTTTATCACGTTTCCATTTACATTAAATATTGGATCTTCATTTTTGATTCGTGCCAATGCCAATGCCCTGAGCATGTGGTAATCGCCAGAAAGCAATGGAAACGAATCCAAAATACGTATCGAAGCAATAAGAGTATTAATAAGGACGCGATTGCTCTCGAAGCTGCACTCAGCTCAACAATTACTCAACTAAAGGGAATTCAAGAGGACAGTATTCCAAATATTAAATTTTAGATAGTGAAGAAAATAACTCCTCAAGACCACCGATTCAGCAATAACAAAGTTGCTCTCATATACAAAACTAAGCGTGCCGATAATTGGCTATTTCCAATAAAGTATTCCACTTATCGTCACAGACATCATCATATCTGGAGGAAGACAACTCCAACAGGAAATCCATGTCTCAGTTTTTGAACTTTTGGTCTTGTTCTTGTTCCATTGACTTTTAATGAGAAATTTCTCTATAAAATCGAGTAACTCCCAGTGTTAGACTTTGAAGCTGAATTAAAAACAAACTATTATAAGTATCGCAATTCTGAGATACTCCTAAGGAGTTCATAGTGTATCAAATAATCACGCCAAATTTCGGGTCTCTAAGATAAATACTTTTCGAGAAATGAACCATGTCCATATAAAGTAGGCGAAAAAAAAGAATAGCAGAAATCGATCGAAAAGACAAAAGGTGCTTAGGTAGTCTCGAATTTTGCAATTGACGCTCAAATTTTATACTGGGATATTTTTTTCAAATGGACATCAAAGTCAAGTATTGAGGGATAATTATTTCAAAAATTATAGTTTGATATAGTTCCAAAATAATGTATTTAATCCGATTTTAATGTACAGAAATGACTGGAACTCGTTCGACAAGCTTGTTTCACACCTTGACGGTCACCGCTCGACGGGTTGTCGGAGTGAACTGTCAGTGCATTACGAGTAGATGTCACAACCCTTTTGTATATAAATTTCTCAAAGTGCAAGCCGGCCAATGCCTAAATCCAAACCCCGACATTCTTTGAAAACTTTTTCCAATTATATAAGAACCACTACATAATTATGTAGCACGGCCAAAACGCATATTGCGAGCAGTATTCGGCATAAAATACAGGAAATGGTGATGGCGGAGTTACCTTGATACTGAGGGCCGTCTATCTCATTGTCCTACAAATCCTTATGGCCATCAAACGATAATGTATACGGAAATAATACCGAGCTGTTTATTTGTATATTCACCTAGTATTGAACTTGTCGAAATGTTTAGTTATTTATTCATTTGTTTATCTATTTATTCACTTAATTATATATTGCTATTTATATTATGTGACTGACGGTCGAGGGTGCCTGTTGTGGGAGGAAGATATATCAAAGTATTGCATAGAAAAACAATAGAAAACACGAATGACTACAAACCTTCTATTTCATATGATACAGGCACTGCACACCGAAGACCACAGACGGGATGGACAAGACATGAAACAAAAGACGGATGACGATTACAAGAATATCAACAGCACCTTGAGTGACAACGCCGCACAACAAGAATGTCCAGAATCAGAATACTCGACCCTATACCACGCCAGACACGCTACCCCATAGATGTCACCGAACTGACGCCTCAACACAGACAATGCTCCTTTGACTTTCACGCAATATAGGACGTAGACCTGCCGTCCTGTACCCCAATACACACTCCAAGCAATTGTTACAGGCACCGATTTCTGGAAGAACCTACCCTGTTCCCAAGGGCGTCGTTAGGGAAGTCACCTCGAAAAATCCTGAAGACGTCCTGGTTCTCCCAGTTTTTTCTGCACGGCTTTGTGTGCAGGACTTTTTGGGTTACCAAGACAAAGGAATCATCCACGCGATTACAACACATATTTATCAGCATAACCTAACCAATAACAGACTTACCAACTTGTACATAGCGACTCTTCTTTACTTGTATTTATATTTCCCTCTGTTCTCTCATTGTTATTTATTATTTAATTATTTATTTTAATATCTAGTGCTGCAAAAGATATTAAATTAACGAAGAAATGTACCGTGAAAGTTAAATAAAACATTGAGTTGATGGGCCGCGAAATCCGTATGGGAAGCGGCCCTTAAACTACGATTTCAATCAATATGTATCTTTCACCCTCAGGTATGATGGAGAGCAAGTCTGTAATGGGGTTCGTTTCTGCCTGATAAACCATTTTCCGCCGACAACCGAGAGTATATCACTCCGAACACATTTTCGTCCCATTATGAAATGGCTGTATACTGGTTCTAGATGACGTTTTAGCTCTTACGTTTTACTTTAATTTAATCATTACACGTAAAATATACTACAGTAAATAAATGCAGCGAAAATATATATATATATATTGTATGGCTAACTGGATTAGGTGTAGCATGGAGCCTACTAAGTCTTAGTATAGTCCGGGAGCCAAACCCCAATTTGAGCCTTGACGTGGAAATGGAGTCCACCTAACGTTTTTTGATGGATTATATATCTCCTGTGTGTGCAGATTCAGAATCCGAATGATGCCAGCCTGGCAACCTTGGGGAAATCAAAATATCCAAGATGGCCGCCAGCACATTCAACATGACCGCTGTATATCGCTTAGATTGATCGCTATATGGAATTGAGCTATATATTTTTGGTCTACGAGTGCTCAAGAAACGGTGTATAGATTTATTAGTACTTCATACCACTTATAATACTACCTCCAGCTTATCTCAACATTAGTGGGGTGGAACTGACGTGATTCTGCGCATGCGCAGTAGAAAAAGGGTATTTTAATGGACGTTTTGGAGCCGAGACGGACCCATATTGGGCGTACTGGGCTGTGGTAGGTGTCATCTTGAAGCTCTCGTGGAGGAGCGTCCGACTGGGCTAATGTGTCGTGCGTTTTCAACATTCTGCGCATGCGCAGACAGGGAATGCTGGGAAAATGTGCACTGGGAGGAACGTTTTGGGGTCGAGGTTTACCAATAGTGGTCCGATTGGGCCGTATTAGGTATCAGTTTGAAACATTCGTGGGGACACATTCAATTGGGTGGGTTGTAAGGTGGAACTGACGTCATACTGCGCATGCGCAGAAAAAATGTTATTTGAATAGACGTTTTGGGGTCGCGATGGACCAATAGTGGAGCGATTGGGCCATAAGAGGTGTCATCGTGAAGCTCTCCTGGGGAACCATCCGATTGGGTTACTGTGTCGTCCGGTTTCAACATTCTGCGCATGCGTAGTCAGGCTGTAGTATAGAAAGCAGGCATTTTTGGGTTCGTGGGGGTTCTGTTGTGTGATTGTGGGACCATCCCTAGTCGTAATATGCCGTGTAGGGTGTCAGCGTAAAGCTCTCGTGGTGTAGACCACCACTCGAGGAATGTTCACGTCATATGTGATGTCATTGGTGACGTCATCAGTAAGATTGGTAGCGAGAGCGGCCATTCTGGTGGGTGTGAAGGTAGGTGTTTGGGCTGGAGAAGGACCATCCGTGGTCCAAATGGCCAGTAACGCGTGCCCAACGCCCGGTGGTGGTGGTAGTGTATGTACATATAGGGATTTACACATTACACGTGTCCCTCATCAGTTCGGGATGACGAATGCTATGGTTTGTGTTGGAAGTCATGGCGGAGCGTCCATTGTGAGTGCGTGTGTGTATACTGTGTGTGAACATTGAACTTAGTTACTCATCTCTCTTTTGGAAGACATGGAGGCTCTGAAAAGAGCCGTTCTTTTCTGTCGCTGTAAGACAGAACTGTCATTGCCACAGCATCAGGGTCAATATGGTAAAGACCATTTTGAGGACAACGAACCGTCGCTGGTTACAGCGTGAGCGCTCGTGGTCCATAGCCCGGGCATCAAGAATGGCTGTCATGGTCCAGTAGTAGAGGGTGATAGCACACCTCTCCATCGAGCCGACCCTGTCGAGGACCGCTTCTGTAAGCTCTTCCAGGATCTGGCATCGCCCCTCGTTGTCGTCGCCATCTCCAAACATGGACCGAACCACTGTTCGGTAACCCGTGAGTGAATTAACCACGATCGCATGCTGTAAAATGCTAGTCGCATAGGAATGGGTCTCCGTCATGGCTCTGCAACAGAAGGAATGGGGGCATGGGGTCCAGAGGGACGTGCTTTATAGACGATGTCACACATGCGCAGGTCGGGAAATGTGGGAAAAGGGCTCTTGGGTGAACTTAACGCTCTAGCATAACGCATTGACGCCATGATGTAGACAGATGAGAGAACAACAACAACAACAAGGATGACCGGTGAATCATGTTATTATCCCTACCAGCACATCATACCCACACTGGGGGAGCCGCGTTGGGTATGTTTACAATTCCTATAAGCTCTTGTCCAATCAGAAGCCGTCGTTTGAGAAAGTTCAATCTTCGGTCAGGGTCGCTCTTGGCCTAAGCGTATTCGAGCAGTCCAGGATACCGTTTAGGCAGCATGTTTTGAAACAGTTGTTTGCGCATTCTGCTTATTTTCCAGGGCCTTGGTGGATAGTAACCCTATATCCTCTTTCACGTGACGTTTTATGCTAGAGCGTTAAGGTCGCCCAAGAGCTTTGTCTTCATTATGGACCTGTGCGTGGGATCGCCTTTCATTTCAAGCGGCATCAGGCTATACCGTTCATAGATGGCCATGGCTATTTTCCTGATGTTAGGGCGCATTCGGATGTACGCATAAATGGGTTGAGAGCTTGGAGCTTTCGTAGCTGTTGGAGCTCGGAGGTCTTGCGTTAACACGGACGTTTGGCACGCCTCAATCTCGGAGCCCCGAGCTCCGAGCTCCGGAGCTCTCGGAGCTCTTGCAGCTCGAAAGTGACGCCATCGTACGCATGCGCACACACCTGTGATGCACCCGCACCCTGGTATACTCTATGCTCTACGGACATTGGGAAATATGTCATATATGTCAGCATTTTGAAAGCCATGGGTGATTGAGGTAGCCAATAAATTCAACTCTTTATATTTCAGAGAGACGGGCATATTTTAACCCTATCTGGCCTTGGCGATTTGGGGTGTACCGCAACCTGGGGGGCGGAAGTGCCCCCCCCCTCTCCCCACCTATATTTCCGTTATCGCTAAGGCTAGGGAGCTAAACTTTACCACACTATATCATTGTGTCAAGCTCTACAAGAAAATGTAAAAAAATCCAAGATGGCCGCCTTGATAACGTCACTGTGGCGTCATTATCAAAAAGAGCATTTTTGACCATTTTTTTTGGTCAGAATTTTCGAATTTTTTATTTTTACTTTTTCTTCACAAAAGCTGCATGATAAATTAGTAAGTAATAATCTGATATGAAATAAAATAGATTTTGCCCACTTTTCCATACAGAAAAGCAAAATTTGACGAAGACATATGACGAAAACATCACTTTTCTGTTACCCGACATGGCCGCCATTTTTGAATTTACCCATGATCCCCTGCTCGGGGGGTCATGCAAATAGGCTAAAAATGACCCCAATATGATAATCTAAAAAATCAAGAACTTTCAGCTCTCAATTTTTTGTCGTTCCGTAGATAGGAGCAAAAACCAACGGGGGTGGGGCGGAAAGTGCCCCCCCCCCCCTCAGGCCAGGTAGGGTTAAAGGGTTAACGCCAGCCATCTTGAATAATTTTTCCTGTTATTCTTGTTTTCGAAAAAATTGTTGTGTGACGTATGTACTGATTGAATTTATCCCAAATTTATAGTCAAATATATCACAATCAGTGATCGAGATCATTCATCCGACAATTCAGCATGACATAATAACCAAGGAAATGCCTCATGGCGGCCATCTTGGATATTTCGATTTCCCCAAAGATGCCAAGGTGGCATCATCCGGTTTCGTGATCAGCGCATCGAAAAGATATAGAAACCATCAAAAAACATTAGGTGGACTGTATTTCCAGGTTTTTCGACCTGCTTCCGGACTAGTAGGGTCCATGAGCGTAAGAACAAAACGTACCATGTCGTCAGACCGAAAATGAAATAAACGATGATGATCTGTCGACATTTCTGTGAATATATGTTTTAGATAATTAGATTAGGAAGCCGGAAAGGTAGATAATATAGCTCAGCAAACCGGAAAGATATATAAAATTTCATCCGCCGGCCCACGCTTTGTGGCAAGTCATACAATTGATGCAATCAGGCGATTTCCTGGCTAGTCTATAGCCAGTTACCTTCACAATACACAAGCGACCACCCTAGTCTAGTCTGAGAAAGAAAATTATGAAAGTAATTAAATGAAATAATATCCTTATAGTCGTTCACCTGAAAAACAATCATTCATCCGAAGTAACACATGAAGAGATTTGTAATAGTCCATCAACTATTTTGATCACGTAGACCTGCTGGTCGTATTACAGGACATAGCAAAGTACAACCCGCAGATGTAAACCTAGACTGACACATAGATGAATTACATATAACATTAGGAAAGTAATATCGACACATCATGTTTCACTCTCCGATGTTATACTTTTCACAGGGTAAAAAAACAATAAATGCTACAATCGATCATTCTCTGGTGGACTGTATTAGGAACTAATAAAGCTCATAATGTAGGTTTTCTGCTCTTACAGAACCGTGATATGAGCTATTGCACACCTGCCCCATATTAACCGATACTGAACTTCAAAATAAACTAGCGCACAAAATGGATGACAATATTGGCAGGCGCTTGTTAAATACGGTTATTCTTATCCTCCACCCAATGAAGTGAATTAACTCTCTCTTTCCCTCCAATACAATCAGCCTATACATAATAAAAGAAGGGAAACTGAGCAGCTTTTGATACCAGCTAAATATTATGAGCACTAGCCTTCGCAAATGTTTTCTCGTGTGTGGGTTGAGACCATCACTATATATAGGAGCAACCAGGTCGTTGACTTCTTTTGCACTTCTAGATTTACAAAGACAACAAATGTAAGCTTTCCGATGGTATCCTAAAGGTATTTGTCTGAAAGTTTTCCCATCCATTCATGCCCAGTAACGCTACTGACTGGGAGGATTGGTGATCTGATGTGATCTGCCGAATGATCAACAAATGATCAACTTTGGTTCTTTGTATACGGTTAGAAACTTCCAGCGTAATCCTCAGTGCTAAGTATAATACCTGAATTTAATATGGCGACAGACTCTGGCGTCATCTGAAATTAGTTTTTTTCGCATCCTTTGACACTTTCAAGTCTTTACTATAATCCAAAATAACATATTTGTCAACATTGAATGACTTTGTGATATACCTTATCATTTGAAGTCTATTCACTTACTCTTCGATGCAAATCATAACGCTGAATTCAAATTGACGACAGCGGTTCATCGGAAACCAGTATTTTTCAAGTTTATAATCAAGTCAAGAGATTCGTAACGGCTGAAAGTGTAAAAATATCGAAGGTGAATTATTTTACGTATTTTATCATTAGCTCGGCACATTTCGACTGTATTTTCAAAGCCATCAACACGAAGAATCATGGATGAAACGCATGTCTTTTACCTAATCTGCGGCGTATTATTACTTCACATCAAACAACCAAGCTTCAACACATACCTATTAGGTGTGTATCTCAGGTTATGTGTAAATTGATAGCAAAGACGACTGTGTGCATGCTCTTCCCACTCGATACCTTAGCCTATTTGAAAAAAAGCTTTCAATACAACTGGAATAGTGATCGGTTGGACAGACTGAGCCACTATGAGGATATTTCAGTCCGATATACGGAGTAGTGTCCCATTTACCACGAGCACACTTTAATCAGCAGAAAAAACGGCTTCAATCATCTTGGAACTGATACAACTTGGCGAGAAGATGCGAAATGACTTGTCCAAATATTACAATTCATACTAAACCGGTCCCCAAATATCCTACTTTCAAATTTTCGAAGATAGATATTATTTCGCATGAATTGAACTAATTGCCAGTGATGATTTGGTCCTGTAAGTTGCAAATGAGGCATACCATTTTTGTCCTTCTCCGTTTAAATGCGAGGAGACTTGAGAATGCCAGGAATCCGTTCGTATTATTTCGAAAACAGTCAGTTTGCAGTTTTCGTTGGAACAGCGCTACCTTCTGGGGTATATATCAAATCCATTCGGCGGTTATCATGACGGCTTTTAGAGGTCACAGATATAAATATATGAATAGCATTCTGCATGTTTTCCCAACTGCGTGTGAACGCGATATATAAGAAAAACAATGTGAGTTGGGTTGTTCTACTTCCAAGGGCACACAGGTCGAAATGTTAACACCGGTAATATTTATGATAAATTTGGACAAGAATTTCAACTAAATTATCAACCTTTCACATAATGTTTTATGACAAGTTCACTTCAGAACTTTGTCGACATAATTTGTAGTCTCGGCAGCATGCGCTTCCAGACAGCATGTCCGGATATGAACAATTGCCTAACCCGCTTGTTACAGAAGGATGCATGTATATTATTAATACTGAGAGCATAGAATTGTATATATCAGATTGTTTAACTCATGTATTTATATATAAATGTTTTTCTTTCTTTGTTTTCACATATTATTACATATTATTGCATCTCTTCGCCAAGTTAATGCAACGTTCTTCTTTGATTCCAATCACGATTTGTACTTTCGATTTGTTTGTCTGGGAGAGGCGTTAGTATAGACTTACCTCTTCGCCAATCCCAGTTTCCCTTTGAGGAAATAAATATATTGTTTAAACCAAAAGGATGCATATTTAATTCTCCAAAATAGATAGGAATAACATAAATATCTTGCGAAATATGTGTTTAATCCGCAGTTTGGGGGAATATGAACACCACAATAGGCGCCACGTGAGGTGTGGAGGTGACAGTAATGAAATTGGGGCAAGTGTGACCGTAGAAGTGGAAGAGTCTGGGACACAGAACTCCGCTGATAAAACTGTGGATCAAAAAGCTCAACTATATATGCAGGATCACATTCACACAACCCAATATCTATTTTCAACGTGTCAAAGTAATTCAAATTGGAGCGATATGCGAGAGCCACACAGTATCTACAATACTGCTTAACACAGTTGTACTACTGGACAGCCCGAGCTTTCACTGGACTGCAGCCACTTTTCTCATCTCGACAGTAATGCGATGTCCACATATATATCTACCTGGACGCCCAAAGGGCTATAGTGGGGCTAGTATTAAGGTCCGTCCGTGCATCCGGACGTGTGCGCGTCGCCCGTCTTTGCGTCCACCCGACTTCCAGACAATGGTTTTTGAGAACCTGAACGGATTCTTTTCTAATTTGGTATGTGAGTACCTCACTTGAGATTGTTTTTCACGCCAATCCGCTCATAGATGGCACGACATGTGAGCCAAGTTAAAATTGCATTTTCGGACAATACAATTTAAATTTTTTCTTTCAAATTTAGCGTGTGTGCACCTTGCCTCAAGATTTCACTTGGGATTGCTTTTTCACGCCAATCTTCCTATATGAGGCGCCACCTGTGGGCCAGGTATAAATTTTGTTTCCGGACAATAACTTTTGAAAACCTTAACGGATTCTTTGCAAATTTGGTATGTGTGTACATTGCCTCAAGATCTCACTTGGGATTTGCATGCCGATCCTTCCGTGGGTTGTGCCATCTGGGGCCTACACTAAATTTTCTTTTCGGGACAAATTTGGTAATTGTGGATATCTTGTCACAGGATCTCGCTTGGGATTGCTTTCACTGCCCGGTACTGAACGTACGGTTCCAATCCAAATCAGTGGTTTCAACGTCGGGGACTTCAACCGCTCGGGTTTTCATTGTTGTTGTATCTGCTTGTCCAGCGATATCTGCTTGGTTGTTCTGCAAATTCTGGACACACGAAACATATTCGAAAATGTGGATATATTTTTTTCTCATGAAGTGTGCGATGAATATGAGCAGCTTGATATATGTACCCGTTGCAAGCTATGATTTGAGCGATGCATTGAGTCACAACTTTAGTCAAAAGGGCACGAAACTTTATACAGAAAGTATTGGGACGATTGTGGGTAACATAAAAGAAAAAAAAATCAACTTACACTGATTGAGGGCCGGGATTTGTTTGGTCGAAAGGTCGTGAAATATTATCGGGATAGATATTGCGTCTGAAAAAGCGATTTGAGATTAGGGTTAGGGTTAGCATTTCCATCATAGCTCTCTAGCTTTGTATCTAATACCGCTTATGCGGGGCTAGGAGGCGTGTGGTCATATCATCCAAGTTGCCACATGAACAGGTACAATAAAAGCGTACCTGACATACAACACATATCACGAATCGTTAGATTCTTGGTATGTGCTTTAGAATAGGTTAACCGGAAGACTATACTGTGAAGTCATGTGACTATGTCAGTATGTCGGCACCCCTTCCCACTTCCCTTATATGTGTTGTAATTGAAACCCAATCAAAAGGATCATTTTTGTTTAGCCGACTCGGGTCAGGAACATGCAAATAACTGAACATATCGGTACATGCTTAAGAGGCCATTGTCTTTGGAAGTTGATTCGGATAGTATAAAATTTGATACCATAATGCATGAAGTGTCTATGCCAAAAAGGGAATCAGTTGCGGTTGAGGTATCGGAACCCTTCGTGTATTTCATAGATATGGAATGCCAATAATCGTAATATGACGAACAGTTAAGAAACCTCTTACAGCAGGCGTTGCATAAAAATGAGTGATGCACACATTATTCCTGGAACAAATTTAAACGGGATATTCCTAATTGCGGTGAAGGGGTAGTGGTAATGCGTGGGGTCACTGTGGATAACCCAATTGAACAAAATATTTAAAAAGCATCTCTTATTAGGGGACTCGACTTTTTAAACCTGCATATTAAAGACACCACTTTGCACATTGGTAATATGGAGACAATTCCGCGTCGATTTGTACAAGAGAGTTACATTCCTTGAGAGAGTTTTTAGCAGTCATGCTCTCTGAAAAATTTCAATTGAGATACCTCAAATGTGTTAAGAGATGAACACACGGAATGCAGATTTGACCATGCCTATGGGCTTGAATATACATTTTCCTACGCAGTTGCATTAGCCAGTATATATCCTGGGACAAGCTGAGTGGGTTAAGTGGGCAACGGGTCTCATTCTCTAGAGCTACGACGAGGGAAACCAATGAGATTAGATGATATCCGATATCTATCCTCAGAGAGGCAGAGTGCTCCTATAGTAGATAACAGAGATAGTCTTGGCGGGTGCAAGGGATCGGAGTATTAGTGAAGTACATTTACGTGGAAATCCAAATTTCGGATGACATTAAATACAATTAGTGTTGTTATTAACATGTTCATGGACGTTTATCTTGCACAACTGGAACATACCTACATGTAGGGTCTGATCAGATGCCTACAGCCGTGGAACAGGCGCTTCCCAGAGAACAGCGGAAAGGGAGGAATGGAGAGGAATAGGGTTGTGGGAGGGGGCGGGGGGTGCTAATTTATTGTAATTGACCATAGTGGTTAAAACAAACTACTGGTGATAATCGATATTGGATATGACGCGATACAGATTGCTAAATTGTATCGACCATTATAAACAGCCCGCTCCTATTATCGTCCTGTTCTACATGTATGAAATACAATATAACAATATTTAAACAAGGAAGTGGATATTCATATAGGTCCCAATCCAAAAAAATCTTGCACATATACTGGCTCCCTGCTCTGCTCATGCTCACCATCCGAATGACGGGCTGCACGCAAGCAGATTTAAAATTCAGCATGTGGTAGCATATGTAAAGAAACAACACGATATATAAATGACGAAACCAGTGGAACTAGTTAGCAAAATCTATCAGATTGAGTTTGTCAAGACTTTCTTCTAATATTATATTTGCCACACACCAAGTCTATAATTAACTGACCACGCCAATATATGATTGTGTATGAGTTTGGAGATGAAGCTGGTTCTCATTGGAACATAACGATGTCTTCAAAACTGTTGACCACTTCTCCCTTGCATGGCCCTAACCTATATTTATGTAAACTATGCTTTTCTTTGAATTTGGTGCTAATGCTGTCATTTAGATTAGGTCTTTGGATTATGGACGCGGAAATTCTTTGATGGACCACGGTTGGATATTGGATAACGGATTGACGCTTGTACGATTGGGTGACGCTGGTAGGCTCAGCAGGACAGTCACAGAATACATCGAATTGAATGCGTGAAACCTGTTATGTGGAAAATGGAATAGGTCTTTGGATTATGGACGCGGATATTCTCTAATGGACGACGGCTGGATTATGAATGACGGACTAGACGCTTGTAATCATATCAGATCAGCAATTATTGCTGTGTGAAGATTAATAATGATTTACGCTGTATGGTGAAAGAAGAACGATGGACACACTGTTGAAGGCAATCTGCTAATATGATACGTACATTTTTCATGATCAGTCGACCCCTTTGTTTGTGTACGCCTTCTTTTATTACTAAATACTGTAGCTAAAATCCAGCTTCCATTTATCAAAGCCTCAAAGGAATATTTAGCTGGTTTGTTTATCCAGTAATTCTATTCCGACAAACTGGATGTGCATTTCCAGTTTATAGTGCTCTCTAATGGGTCCCCGAACATTGCTGTCACATTCGACGTGAATATGAAAGCAAGCACTTTCACGAGAGCTAGTTAAAACAACATCGTCTGAGAGACTCGCATTCAATATATCGAGATGAGCTTAACACTCGATAATACAGATAGTCCATGCAACTCTTAATGCTATGCATAATAACTAACAAAATATACTTTCGCTGTATTGATGTATTTCAGTATTCAACGGGGTTATTGAACAGAGGTTGAATAATACAAAGAATAATAATAGCGAAAATATTACTCGACAAAATAAACACAAAAGACTTCCCATTTTCATCCGAACAGATTTGCGAATAATTGGAAGAGGACGACATAAAAATGCAAACACTGTATTCAGTGGTTACGACATGTGGCGCCTCTTGTGCACGAGACCGGCTATAGGTAACACGCCAGCCTATGGCATTGGACCCCATTTTAACTAGACGAATCGATTTTCAGGTTGTTATTTCCGCGAGTCGAAATCCTCGAAATTCTAGTTCGTGTAGAACTAGTGCAATGCAAACTGTTATGCTTCGACCTTTACGATGACAAACAACGTTAACCCTTTTATCCCTTTTATCGTATTTTTGTTGTCTCGAATGACACGAGAGTACTTGATTTTGCCTAAATAATTCTTTCCTATCATATTAATTTGCTTTTGAAAGACGAACCTCGGAAAAGTTGGGGAAAAGTTGGGGAAAAATAGGCGAAAAAGCTTCTAACAAGATGACGTGACTGTGACTTCATCTTGGCGGCAATCTGATTCTTTGTAAATTTTCTTCAAGAGCTTGACTGAAAAAAAAAGATATCTTAAGTTTCAGCCCTCTACCCTAAAGAATAAAACAAGTAAATAGGTGGACCGAAATGCCTCCACCCCATAGTCTAGGACAGCCTCCAAATCGTCCAGGTCTGATAGGGTTAAGCTACCGATATACATTCACCAGAGACGAAGTTAGTCACGCCCGATGTTTATCTAATGCTGGAATATCGACAGAATTCATTTTGCCCCTCCCCCCCTCGTTGCTTCCGCTTCTAACGAGCTAAGATAATGTTTGTATAAAATGGGGCATTCCAACGTGAATCACAAGCATTTGAATTGTGTTTCATTCAGATCTATGAAATCCGTAACCACATAATCATTCAACAAACGGTTTCAAGTTAAAAATGTCTCCTTCGAACTCCCCGTACCTGTATTCATAAACCTTGTAAAGTTATATATTTAAGGGTACAGTGCCGCTAGCGTCAAGATTTTCGATACCTTATATGTTTTTCCTATATTCAGTTACAATAAAGCAAACACGGGCAAATTCTGACTGGCCTGTACCTTTCAGTTTGTGACTTCGCAGAACTGTGTGGTTAATGCGTGGTTCCACAAAAAGGGACATCACACAGTATCAATCACTTGGCAACTGAACAGTACAGATCAGCTTCATCTCTGTACTGAAAAATGGCTAATCCGAAGTTTTCCGGACTGGTTCCGAACATGTAGTGCACAGCACTCTGCGGTTACCACAAGGTCGCCATGCAGTTGCGAACCGCGCAGTGACTGATAAGAACCGACACGTAACTGTGCAGTACTGTTCAGTACAATTCTGTGAAGAACTGTGCAGTAACAGATTATAGACGATAACTGATCAGTACCAGTTCTGATATGTCCCCTATTATGCAAGGCCAAAGCCTAGGGTTCCAATTTCACTACAGCACCACGTCCTCGTGGGCTTCATTGCTAAGTAACCAAACAAATTGGTTTGGTATAGAGAGTATCCCATTATTATTGTAACTAACATACTAGATTTCAAGTTGATCGGTACTTACCCTCGTTAAAATTTTGTGAAAGCTTGTGCCGTATTCAACCAATCGTCACATTCTTCATCAAGGGAATCAAACTTTGGGGACAATTTTTTTTCTGATGACCACTACATAATTATTTGAACGGAAAAAAGCGGTTTATGATAATTTTGTCTCCAAGTGTTTTCGTTAATAACTTGTAAATTATTCGTCAAAATGTATTTGAACTTTGACTTTGTTTGAAAGGTAAATTAAATTAAACATTCGTCGTTTTTTTTAAATGTCCTTTAAATGATTTTCATCTTTCAAATTTTAACAATTCGAAAATAAAACTTCAAATAAATAACAGGTATCTTTTGAAGGAAGACAAGTTACAAAAAAATGAGGTACACCCTTTTCATTCCATTTATGTACAGCGTTGTTTCCAAGTTTCATGACTTAGCGAAAGTTGACGTACGGGTTATTAGTAGGTCAATCTGAAAAAAACGCGACAAAACATTTTACAGAGAAAACGAGCAAACACTACCGAGAAGCGATTTTGGTAGTGGAGCGATTTTCTTCAATTTAATAGCGAAAGTTGAACGAACGAAAACCAGTCTTTGACACCTAAATTTGACATTTGAATGACTTGGTCAATTGGTCACCATGTGTTAGATAAACATGCAGTGCTAATCCAGTCTTAGATTGGTATCTCCAGACGTCTTGGCTGACAGCTCATTTCCAAAAGCTGATTTTCCGTGTAAAGAAATTGTTTTCGTTATATTTCTTTCGGCTATTTCGGACATTTTTGAAGAAAAAAAAAACAGTCGAAGGTTTTAAGCCTGCTAGAGATGCTGAAACCTCGAACCCAAAACCAATATCAATATTAGATTGAGGTGAACCAACGTCACGAAATTCCCGGAGCAGCACTATGATAGAAATATGATGCATATATTGATAGTGATGTAATATCATATCGATCATGTAGCTCGACCATAGATATTGTTTATGTTTCACTCATATTGTTTATCTACTACTTAAACATATAATCCACACAAACGCCCTGCAAGCAGAGATTCGATTGTTTATGTATTCTGCAAACATATAGAGCCCTGTCAATCGGCTGGGCATATCAGTTACCTATCATTGCGTGGTGTGTTGATGTTGAATATAAACATTTCCAGGAATAAGAAGTGATTTCATTTCAATTTCAGATCATGTCAGTCCTGTTATCAGAACATATTCCCGAGCCATCAATGTTGTGGGGTATTAGATACAGTCCACACGTGTAGGCCCATCAACACTTTCACAATGCCAGCCATGCCGCAAGAGGATACATGGTCTTCTGCTGTTTGTAAGGTAGCAACGTCAACCTGGTTGAACACCGAAAAGTATGTATATGTTTGTCTTACAGACGTCAGGTCCGACATTCAATACCAATTTCAACAGATATTTAATGAAAAACAGCAGGGTTTTTTTTCGCAAGTGCTGAACAGTCAGCAATGTCCAATGATGGCATCAGTAGATCACGATGTTTTGGGTTTTTTCGCAAACTCATTATCACTGACAAATATTCCTCAGTTTAAATGAACCCTACCTGGCCGGGGGGAGGGGGGCAATTTCCGAAAGCTTTTGTGTGAATTATGTGTTTAATATCTCGTCTCGTCCCTGATGTGGGTGATTCAGCCTGCTAGCTCACGGCTTCTGATACCTTAGTAAACGAAACGAAAAACATTTTCGAATACTAGAAATACGTATCGTCTAATACCAAACATACTTTTAAATATTCCTATTGTCTGCTTTTCCCTGTCTCGTTTTCTCTGCTTATGACCCTGGGATAGGAAATCGTACTTGTGTCGTGGTCAATCAATTGTCATATGTAGGGTTACCAAACTTAAGTGGCGATCTTTGCCCTGCTTTCATCGACAGCAAATGTGGCGGGTTGCTCATATTCATGTTAAGATAGAATATGTAAGTTTGTTTCAGTTTAGTTTAACTGTAGTCGATGTGTACTCATGAAGAAAGCAAACATTGATATACATTCGTTAGTATAGAGATTTCTTGAGTACATGGGAATGTCCAGTGACGTGATAAAACGATCCAAGTATTCAACATATAGAAGTTGTCAATATCTTGTCGGCGGAGGCATAAATAAAAGATAAGAAATAGGCTGGTTCGCCTAGTCTGAGTTAATGTACTCTAGGGGATTATCGGTGCACGTTATTACCTGTGCAAATACGCAGTTGATTTGGAGACTAGTTAATATGATGAAAATAAATAAAAATATCAGAGTACACATCATTTGAGTCACGCGATAGACGTTTCAACCCCTGATTGGGGAGTGATCATTCGCTATTAAGTATTGTAAATTGCATTATAAATTTGAGAGGTATATGCTCTTTACTGATATCGTTTGTCAGACGGAGCAGTCCATCGACCATCGACTGTCAGTAGAGTTCTGAAGTACTTTGAAAGAACTTGAGTTAAACCCTAGTGTATCACATAGTACCACATACCAAGAGATCGCAATAACATACAGCTGCAAAACTGAAGTTGTCTCCGTCCGTGTTGGGATACTCCCTTCCGTGTATGAATGGGAGATGTTTTGAGTCTCGTTTTCCTTCATGTAAAGAGCCTGCCATTTTCTGTACAGGAAAGCATTCCTCGGCACCTCATATTCAGACCCGAGAATGCCGACTCCGTAGCCTTAGTATCTCAGCCGCGATTGTATTGCTGACGTTCATGTGAAGGCTATGAAGTATCCACACGGCCCCCAGCACCAGCTCAAGCGGAATAAGTTACGTTAGCTCTGGTGCTGTGATGACTGATCAGCTCAAACAGATAACTCATCTGATGTTAATGAATGAACATCGTGGACGTCTGATGGAGTAAACGTCTCAACATGGATTAAACACTGATTTTATGTATGACATTCTCATGAGGATCTTATATGAATCATAATAACCTTGTTGATAATAGCGTTCTTCGTGAATTCTACATAAAGGCACCCGTCAGAAAAGAACCGCCCTTTTTCGCAAAAAAAATTCTCACCAAATCTGTTCGTAGGCTATATTTATTATCATGCTGTTTTTTTCTGTTCGTTTCGACAAAATAACTGTTCAGAGTCAACTTTATAACTAGAAGTGATACATCCCTCCTAGGAATATTTTTTTAGAAAAGGTGTAATCAATTAAACTTTTTCACCGAGAAGATTTAATGTGCGCAGTCGTGATTCCGTCACCATTTTTGTGATTCTATCAGGAATTGGATTTAACACCTGTGAGGACCCAATCACTCTTTTCTCAAGAGGAAAAAAGTCTTTTCATCCTTAGATACTGTAGGTTAATAAGGTTATATAACGACAATTCTACCATATTTCGAAGGATATTATACTTTATTTGAAACTTTACCGCAGTACTTAGCGATAGGACATAAAAAATCTACCTATACAGAACACAGTTTCAATAACGAGCGCTTCAAAATTTAAAGTAACTTGCAAACCGTGATTCCGTCACGGTGGATTTCATGTGTTATGCGTTAAATTGCTGAAGCGATAAGAGTTGTGAACTGACAGCGCATGTCACTCTCACAAGAAATCTCAATGTAATAAAATCGACAAATCTCGGCATAGCGAAAATTTACCCCCACACACACCCCAATGTAATTTAGTTTGTGTTGGTGCAATATTGATGCATGTCACGATAGATGGGTTTTACATTCCTCGTCGAGCCAAATCGGAATTTAGTTGACAGGCGGCTAATTTAGGGAAACGAGAAAACACTAAAATAATCAACTCAAACACCAATCATAGAAATATTGATATGAATAATATTTCAATACTAAAGGCTATAACATTTTTTCAAAGAAATATACAGTTAACAAAAGTATTTCCACACAGTGCATGCATTTACTCGACAGACAATCGTTTCATTAACTGACTTATCTGTCTGTCTTTAGAGCTCCGGAATAACCTTTCAGTCCAATCCCGCGAAATCCCACAGCGCGAACGCGTAATCCTGAAGCTGCACGATTTTGAAGAATCCCACTGTTTACCGTTCTTGTCAGGATTTCTGTATTCCTCTTTTTTCAAATATTCTGGTTGTAGCCACAACACAGATAAATTGCTGCTTTAGCCAGCCACATCTACATATAGTTACCACAACACTGGAATAATCACAACACTGCAATTATCGCACACTGGAATAATCACAATCTTTTCCCTGGTTTATTACTTGTCAACAGTCTCAGTGTCTGACTCTAGAATTGTAATATTTTGTCTCTGCGAAACGGTTTCTTGGGTGACCATAGGTTTTGGTCCTCTCCATACGAGTGCTGACAACACTATCCACAAGTGTCAAACACAATCGGGGGAAAATAGGTAATTAACCAGTCCACACTCTGAAAACCTTTCCAGTAATGTGCTACTCTTCATAGATAAGCTTTCACAAAGCATCTCTTAGCACTTTCCATACTGCCTTCTTTACAGCAGATCTGTTTTAACTACCACATATAAATGTGACAGGGAACACGTGTTGTCTCTTCGGCTGCTGGCCGCTCTCCTCCCAATTGTCCAGATAACAGCTCTATTAAATTGTTCATTTAATTTGCACACTGCCCTAAACCAATTAATCTTTAGCTTCACCGTCCTCCTGTCACACAAACAGTTTACACTACATGTATCTCATTGTATTTCGTATGTTGAAAAACTTATACTTGACATAACTCCCCTTTTAAAGAACATTATTTAGAAAATAATTTCCAATATAATTTTGTTTTTCTAATCTATTTCATATTAATTAAACTGTAATATATAATCATATCTTGGTGAATACTTGTGTGACATCTCTATTACCCCCTTATCGGAAGATGAGGTTAACCGTGTCAACACAAATTATATACAGTAGGAAACTCTTTAACACCGGAACCCTGTCAATTCAAAACTGGATAACCCCGTGACCCCGTCATTCAGGCATTGTCATTAATTCTGCTAAGATAATCGGCGCCGACATTGTCAGAACCACGGATTGCTTGTATAGTAAAGCGATACTCTTGCAGAAACAGGGCCCATCTCAGAATGCGAGAATTGAGTAATTTGGCCTTGTTCAGATAAGCCAATGGTTGGTGATCAGTCTGTAATAAAAATTCCTTCCCATATAGGAAAGCATTGAACTTCTGTATCGCCCAAATGATTCCCAAACACTCTCGTTCGATTACAGAGTAATTTCTTTCTCTGTCAAGCAATTTTCTGCTAGCGTACGAGACTGGAAATAGAATATCTCCATCCGCTTGTAACAGCACAGCTCCTAGCCCTATATCTGAAGCGTCAGTTCTGAGAACAAAAGGCTTCTGCAAATCTGGTAACTTCAAAATAGGCGGAGTTGACAACATGTCCTTGAGAGCCAAGAAAGCCTTTTCTTGTGACTCTCCCCATCTTACTTTGTTAGGTGTTTTCTTTTTGGTCAAATCGGTGAGAGGTGATGCTACATCTGAATAATTTGGAATGAAATTCCTGTAGAATCCCGTTAAACCAAGGAAAGCACGCACCTGTTTCTTTGTCACAGGTCTGACTGATTTCTGAATTTTGTCTAATGTACAATTACAACACATATAAGGGAGGTGGGAAGAGGTGCCGACATACTGACTGCGTCACATGACTGCACAGAATAGTCTTCTGGTTAACCTATTCTAAAGCACATACCAAGAATCTAACGATTCGTGATATGTGTTGTATCTCAGGTACGCTTTTATTGTACCTGTTCATGTGGCAACTTGGATGATATGACCACACGGCCCCTAGTACCGGCGTAAGCGGTATTAGATACAAATCTAGAGAGCTATGACGGAAATGCTCTGACAACTCGTATACTGGTAATTGGTGAGTCATAGGACTCAACCCGTCCTCACCTACCACATGACCCAAGAAGTCCAAAGTTGAGAATCCTACCAAGCATTTACTTGGTCTAGCCGTGATATTGGCCTCTTTCAACCTTTTGAGAACTTTCTTGAGACAAATCATGTGCTCTTCCCATGTTCGGGTGTGTATTAAAATGTCGTCAATATAATTGTCAACATTGTCAATACCTTCCAACAGTTTTCTCATCATTCTCGAGAACTTGGATGGCGCGCAAACCAAACCGAAAGGCATAGAACAAAAATGGAATAGACCATTCGGTCTTTTCCTTGGCATCCTTTGACATAGGAATCTGCCAATAGCCCTTACTCAGGTCTATCTTTGTAAAGTATCTGTCATTTAAAAGTTTGGCAAAAATATCCCCAGCGGTTGGAATTGGTTCTGAGTCAAAGACGGTGACCTTGTTGAGACCCCTGTAATCAATACACACACGATGGGAATTGTCAGGTTTCTTAACCAAAACAATCGATGAACTGTATGGGGATGTAGAGGGTTCAATAACTCCAAGATCTAACATCTTCTGAACTTCATCAGATATGGTTTCCCTAACAGCATACGGTAGCTGGTACTGCTTGTTCCTAATCGGAGTATCAGTCACCAGTTTAATGTCACATTCTATCAAGTGTGTATGACCCGGAAGATCCGTCAACGTGGTACTGTTTTGCTCCAATAAAGCTTTGACCTGACTCTTCTGATTGTCAGACAACTGTTCACAAATTATAACATCTGTGAAACTTTCTGTCTGTGCCAAACAGGGCAAAGGAATATCATCCTTTATCACTTCAATGTCTTCGAAATCTTCACAA
>JAVTVY010055425.1:0-30812 GCA_036873755.1 Hanleya hanleyi
TTAAGTATAATAATAAAATAAAGCTGACATACACAGAGAAAATGACAAAAACTATTTCATGATATTTCGAAAAACCTGACTTCCCGGAGATGGTTCCATTCCCATCTTCTACCGACAACCACACCCCCATCTGGGCCAGGGGCTCACCAGGGCTCACCATATCGTGGAAGACAGTCCAGCCCCCTGCCCAACGACAGGCACACCCGAGCAGGGGCGACAAAAGTGTTGGAGGTTTGGTTCGGGGGGGGGGACAAAATTATCACAGATAGAACACCTGAATTCAACCCCGGCGTATTTCTATAACACCAACATTTGAGAACATGAACCCATCCCCATGTAGCCTACCTCCTGGTCGGGAGATATTTATTTTGAGATTATTTTGTTCCAGCATATTCTCAGCTGAGATAAGAATGACAAAATCTAATAATTGCCAACTGAACTAATCCTCCATGAACATGACTAATCCCCCATAAACAAACATCAAGTATACACATTCGAAGACTGAATGAAGATTACATAATAACCTAGTCCTTTACTTTGGTTCAACCCAGATGGGAAGATGTATCATTGACAGCAGCAGAAATACCGGGGCAATTAAATGCTAGTTTAACCATGATTTAATACAGATACATCCAGATTATGTTGATCATGTTTAACAGAATACAGTAAAACCTAAACAGTTAATTTCCATATTATTCGGGGAAATGTACCAGCCGGCAACAAAACAAAATTCATTTAATTAATTTAGAAAAAATCTTTTTAAAATAAGTAAAACCGTGACACTGTACAATACCTTATCATAGGGCGATTGGGGAAAATGGCCACTGCATTCTGATAGTATATTTCGAAATTTAGCATTAGACTTTCTTAGTTTAAACATATCTGATTACCTCAATAATAGCAATAGGATTGGGGACAAGTTCTAATCAACTTACGTGCCCTCTCAGAAATTACATACAAAGATAAATAATCAGGCGGCAAAACAGACATTAACTTCAGCATACAGACTTTCGTCCACATTTATGTGTAAAATGTGAACTTTTTGGTAATGAAATAAAAATAAAGTTTTGTTGAAAATACATATTTTAATAAGTTAAAAAAACAAAAAAACAAGAAAACTATGCTCATACTAGTAAAATCAAATACAGGGAAAGTAAACAGTCCATGACGGGAAATGTCCGAAGGGAAAATGTTAGCCAGGGGAAGTGTGTGCGCGGCGATTCTCCTCTCGGACCTGGTATACCAGGACAAAATGGCAGTCGACCAACAGTTACATGTCTTTTCTAATCTCTCTCGATGTCTTTGGGGTGATAGTTTTAAATATGTCTTTGCGATAGTCATCATGTGCTCGAAGTGAACTTGGGATATCGGGGAAGGCAGATCGATACTTATACGCTGTGTATTAATGGTGGGATGGTGATCGGATTGAAGATAAGTGCGGCTGATGATTTAAGACAATTTCCATACAATTTAAGCTACGGCCCTGGCATAATGGAAGACAATGCTGTTCGAAGGTTGGATTCAAGATTGCATGCCGCCCTCGACGCGCCGAAAGCAAGGCATATTGTGTTTCATTTTCGATAAATTTTTCGAGTTTAAAGCTGTCAATTTTCATATCAATAGTGCTGAATATCACTACAGGGGTTTATCCATCTGTCCACTCAAATTTGAACATGAAACAAAATCCACATTGGCTCTCACCATGTCACTTAGTATGTGAAAATATGTCGAAAACAGAAATGAAATCGTCCAGTTTGACGCCTATTTACATGATACGAGACGATCGGGAGTCTTTTGGTGGACTTTTTTATATGCATATGTTTGACGAAATATGGACGCATCATCATGTAGACATCGGGCACGATGAACTAAAACAGTGGACTTTTAGAACGGAAAATGTACGTCGGAAGAAGCACAAATAGGACCAGTCGCCATGAGAGCTGTCGAACATTTATGCTGGTCCTCTCTGAGGTCCGCGCGTCTGTCATTTATAGCCGGGTCGTTGCAGCGCAACCGTTACATTACGGGCTACCTACCAAGGTGAAGAAATTTGGGTTACCGCACTTCGTTTCCTGAGTGGATTTGAGCGACAGAACGTGAAGGGACCATAGTATGGAGGAATTATCATTCTTCTAATAGAAGCGCCGAGAAGAATCACCAGCCACGCATCGTTTTCCGCTTTGATTTGACACGTCTCTAACCGACTGGATGTATGGGGAGGACGGAGATGGATAGATTTCTTCTGCGTAGTTGACGGATTTTACAATTATGATTAACACCAGATCTGAGAGTACGCTCTCTATCGCCAAGATCGGAGCGACTATTGTAGATCTATTTTCCGTAGATCTGGACTTTCAACGGCGGATGGAAGTTTGCAGGAAGGCTAACATACCGGTAGTGCCCGCCTACGAAGCTGGGTCATCATGACATGAAGGAACCAGACGCATGGCTATATATCGGTTATCCAATTTTGCGCCCCGACAAAAATGCTGAAACAAAAATAAAATAAATATTAACTGCTCCACCCCTGGCCTATATACAATAAAATGTCACACATATGATGAACAAACATTTAGAGATGCATGTGTTTCACAGTATTTATATTGATATATGTTCATGAAACCGACAAGATTCGAATGACCATCCTAGAAAAGTATATGCAAATAGATTTGCATATGCTATTAAACATGTGATCATCCGCATGTGCGAGCACCTTTCATTGGTTTCAAATCCTGCAATTTGCAAACGTTTCTATAGTCTAGGAAATATTATCAAATATCCATTTATCATAACCGTGTGTAACATTTGCAAATAGTCATATATAACATCTATGTAGTGCACGTTGCAAATATAATGAAATACGAAAATGTCATTACATGAAACCTAGCAATTTCATGCGTGTTATGTTCAATTTTACCAACTCGTCATCCATATAGGAAATGTTTCAGAAATATACAGATTTAATAATCCAAGTGAAATGTAGATAGAAACCATTGATTTCACCGTACATTACACGTATAAGGAAGACTCATATGTTCAAGCATATATCACAAGGTGGTTACATACATCATGTCCATATGCCAATGACCTGGCCACTGTATGGCGAAGCTATGGCAAATATTTGTATTTGCTTATATACGAACGGATTGGAATTTATTTTAAATCCGACTATATAAAATCCTTCATCACACGGGTTAAATATAACTAAACTAGAACATATTCAATATGCTCAGTTTGCTATTCAAATGTTAAGTGAATGTAATCATTTAATTTTTCTCAACCTACCAGTCAAATGTCTGTGAATGCGACCGTTCACCAGGGTATCAAATGTAAGTAAAACTATATATTCAATATGGCGGTTCATCCCCTATTTGCAACCAATCAAATCAATGTACACCCGAAACATTCCACATGGTTATGTCATATAGGTGAAATTAGGGACTCTCCAAGCTGCACTGTACAGTTAAATTATTATAAATATCTAATTACACCATATCGGAAATGTATTATAAATGAATGCAAATTTCGGACTCTCACATACCTGCACCATACATTTAACATACATGTTAAATGTACAATTTTCTGTAGTGACAATGGCCAAAATATTGCAGCACAAGTCGGGCCTGGCAGGCTTGTGTTCTGAATAAGAACTTGCATTCCACTAATATTTTCCCCTTTTGGTCCGTTTCTTCGGCCGATTTCACCGCTTTCCATCAGATGACTACATATGGCTATTACATCACTGTTCTCGGATATGTGTATCTAATACCGCTCCACCCGGTGCTAGGGACAGTGTGGGCATGCCATTCCAGATGTCTACATGAACATCTATGGGGGTCATAGCACTGTTTCGTATTAAAACGTGTTTCCCAGTGATGTAGAGGTCACACAGTGTAATTCCCCTAGAACATACACGTAACATTGAAAATGCCATTATTTTAGATTGTATTGATATATATTCGGCTTTAAGGTTGACAGAAAATCAGAATTAAAGAATTTAGAGAAAAGAATCATGAAATTTAGTAGAGAATTGGTGAGGACATGCATATGGGAACGAGGTTATCGTTTAGTAGCAATTTTTGTCACACTGACAGATGACAGGAAATTCAAAAGTCGAGCTGGCGTTGGTCATACGATTTCTAGCTCGCGGAGTCCCTTGACAAAGTCATAGTGACTATAAACATCTCATTTGTGTAGTGGATACTTCAGCCGTCATGGGAATTTGGTATATTTTGTCGAAAATCAGATAACATTTGAATGTTTTTGTTGCTGTGGAAATGACTGGTCAGTTATGCAATTTTTTCCGAACGTCTATGTTTTAGCATGAAAATGTTTTTGAGATATATAGAATTATTTTGATATATGCTATATGAAAAGTTTCTGTGTTTAAAACAGTATCAGAACGAGGCACCAAACATTGGGCTAATCACAGCAAGCCTGTAAACCATTATTATACAGAGCTCCCTATAATAAAAGCGTGACAAGGATAAAAATCATCACTGGGATCATTTTTGGCTCTCGTGATGCGTTTAGATAAGCAGTCAGAATATAGGCGTGTGACACATTGTCAGTACGGCATCATCTTTTCCCACCACCTCGCATCACCCAATATCATACAATAATTTGAGAAGTTTGAGTTTGTTAGTTTGCCTTTTTGTTTGTTCTCTATGCGCACCTAAACCAATGACCGGAATCAGGTGAAAATTTGTGATTGCACTTGGGGTGTGCCATGTAGCATTTTTATCTGGTTTTTAAATTTTTGGTCCCGGAACGTGGGGTTGGTCACACTCGAGTCGTATTTTTCCATGTAAAAAGTATATATACACTCAGGCAATCCTGCGATTGATTAGTATTAGTATCTTGCATATTGCAATTTTGTAAAGCAACTGTACATTTCTGGTCAGAAAGGTATATGAGAAGTTCTGACCAGTTGATGACCGTACAGTACTGAGCAATAACTGAGCTGAGCTGTTTATAGTGGCCAGACTGAATTATGTCGCTGCAGTCGGTCATGGTTAATTATTGAACGAAGCTTAACCTACAGTGTGCGGTTAGGATATACCAACCATTTAATTGCTTCCTTGTCTTATTAATTACTGATAGAAATGTTACGGGGTGTTCATTAACTTTGGATAATTGACGAAGCGTTCTAACTATGACATGCTTACTCGTCTAGATGGCTAGTATATATTGTTTCGCGTTATGACGTCGTAGTGTTTCTAACATCATTAGAAGTGGCTGGTCCTTCTAATTTTGAAACTTTACAGAACCTCGGAGATTGGCAAAATTTTCTTCCACTTCATGGACAGGTCATTGAGTATACCGGGTTGATGTTTGAAAATTTGAAGATATCATAGCATTTGTATTAGTGAGTCACTCAGCACGACTAATGTACGTCTCAATGGATTAATTATAATATTTTTGTTATACGTTATTTGAATCCACATTATGTGAGCATACTTTATGACTGGAGCGGGAGGTTAACCTTGAAACACTTAGAAGAGAAAACAGCAAGAGCCACGAAAAAACAAAAACAATTTAAAAATAGCCGACCAAACGTACACGGGAACACGTAAGTGTATACATGTGGGGAGGGTGGCAATACTGAATGACTAGATCTTGTAAAGAGGATAGAGCACAGGGAACAGTGGGAGAATCATGATTATTGGGTTAAACGTTACATATTATCAGGATTAAGCCAATGAGGGTGACAATTATCCTGATATAATATATGGGATATTTTCAACATCCTTTCGTCCACACTTACGGCGAAATTTTGCCTAGGTGAGCGGAGAAGAGATGAATATACACATGTACCGGTATAGCAAACAGTGGAAATCTGACTGTGGCGCCAACTAAAACCAATGTTTCGACGTTACATCTGAAACAGGAGAGCCTTTAAACAATTATAATTGACAGAAAGATTAGTCGCTGGGGTCGTAAAAATGTCGAAACTTCTTCAACGTAATGATTTATCTGAGTTGCATGGAAAGAAATGTCGTTTTTTCCGTCACAATACTCATTAAATATTCAGTTCTCTAGGCACAATTTAACACACTGAATCTCTTTTAACCTCTATCGCCAAAAATTTGTTTCATTGATGTACTTTGTCGGCGAGTACGAAAAGGAATACAAAGTTCCACATCAGCCGTCTCAGATCACTATGCTAGTTCGGGGTAATTCGAAAGTATATGACTGCAAATAGACGAGTTCCCAGACAACTGATCCCTAATACATTAATTTAAGAAACCATACATATTGTTTCAGTTGAACTACATATCAGGGGCATCGCTTGTGCGATATGTATTTGTTCATAGAGTTGCTTGAGTTTCTCTCCATTCAATTTGGCAAGAATATGTACAAACATCACATACTTGAATGGGTACGAATACTGCATCTGACCTCATATGTAAAATGTTTAAAAAGATCTGATCTAATCCCGTTCCTTTCCATTCACCGAACGATTTGGATAATCCCTATATACATGTAGGTGACGTCAGAGAGGAGGCAAAACCACCAAAATCGGATTAGAAGGAAACTACAGACATACCATATGGGATATTGCATGTGGACTAAAGACGAAAATGGCTTTCTTTCACGTCAAATCCACGACCAGGGAAATGTTAAAATTGGGACATTTCAACTACCTCTTCCTGGACAGTAATGCATCAAACGGTCATACATATGGCGCCTAGTATCGTTTTCTGGATTAACGTAACAAAGAATTCTTGTACAAATAAAGCGCCTTCTGAAGTTTTTCAAGTTTTGATGATATATATTACCCACTGATAGCAAAGTACGAAGGTTTTTGGCGCTACGTTACCTAACCTCACCTTCATTTACAAGCTCATTTCTCCGTTCACACCACGAAGTAACCTTGATGGATCAGACCACCTAAAGCATTCAAAGTCCGGGATTTTAGTTTCATTTACAAACCAGAGACGAGCCAAACAGAACCTATCCAAGGTTTGTATACGGTGCCGTTTAGTTTCAGTATAGTTACGTCTTTCCTCCTGATACGGCGGTACGCGTCACCAGATACACAGGATAACCAATCAATAGCTCACTAATGTTACAAAATTTCGAAATCCGAGGCCAATGACGTTTCATGTATATTTATAAAATCTTTTGAATAGAACCAGTGGACTGATATATCAAAGCTAAATCAAAGTGTGAACGGATAATTCGTCTTTGTGTATGACGATTCATATCCTGGGACTAGGCGTGTCTGTAGGAACACCGTGTAATATACGAAATTAATGATGTTCATTTGGGCAGTCACAACCAAAGCGTGAATGTGATACATTGCTCAAAAAAACGACCTGGGGATCCATTAGAAAAAAAGAAGACAGAGCAGTGAAGCGGATTTGTCGATAAGAGCATCATGATGCCACGCCGATATCATTGAAAACAGGACCGCTTACCTCTTGGCAAGAAATTGTACATATTATGCCTGCTTGGAGACTGGTGCTAATATTATTGGATGTATGAAATATTTCGATGGTGGATGATTTCTTCATGTACGACGGCTGGCTATGTTGAATTTTGGACTATATTGTGTGTACGCTTGCTGTGATTATCAACGACAGACAATAGTGGCGCGTTATATAGTCGGAAAACCTGAGCCTAGCTGTGTTATGCATCAATAATCATGTACTCACATTGGGATATTTGGCCTATGAATTATTCATCCATTGGAAGCACCTGTTCAACAATAACTTCAACAGGTGTAATAGCAGGACTGACATGTAGATGTCTTCTTAAATATCCAAACGTTAATATATTTGATTCTGGTGACGACAAAGCCTAGCTTCGTCCAATGGATCCCTAAAATCGTTAACATCATTCGACAGCATTGGGTATACTTGGTCTGTTGAACTGTTGACTCAGTAAGCGCAACACAGGGAGTCAGCTCACACTGAAATAGTGGTTTGTTGAAACTAGTGGTCAGTTGAATAAGAGGTGACGAAAATGTAAGCGGTTCGTTTGTTTATTGCCTTATAGGCAATGAGTTTCAGCGTATATCGAGTGTTGGTTCAGCAGCATGTTGGACCAACCCGCCATGTAATGGATAGAAATAATAAATCAAACCCAGATATACTTTTATATTTACATATTTTGCCTGAGGGCTGGATTGATCTACGGTTCAGGGAAACACAAGCACACCAACCGAGAGTACCACATCTATGAAATAACTATCCAAGCCGTCGTTGCTCAAAACTGATTCCTGGAAGCCCTAGACGAATAGCTGCAGAATGGTGCCGCTATAAAAACTCTCCTGCTGTGAAAGCTGTATAGACTGGACTAGTACCACCAGGTAAGAGTTATTTTCTAGTTTAATCATCCACAAGATATTTCTCTCCGAACAATCCCTGGTCGATACAATTTCAACACGTCGAAAATATAAATTATTTTAACAATAATTTTTTTTTTTACTAAACCTACAATAAACGCGACAATGCCAGCAGGCTATACCTATTCATTTGTAAAGCTCTTGAGGAAAACTATCCTCATCCTCAGGCAAATGTAAGGAGGTGTATAGAGATACAATCACGAATCACGGCATTGAAAATAATGACATTTAGAAGTCAAAATAATGGCGATATTTAACGGCTTTTAAGACAACACGTTCTTCGAAGTAAAGATGTTATAGGGGGGATATTTATGCTGGCGATTCACAGAGTAAGGGACCAAATCATAGCTTCCTGTAATTCCGAAGACTGGGTAGCGTACATGCACTATCTCCTATTGAAAGTTGACATAATTTGGGTTGCAGCTCGGGGTCCACCCTTGCAGCTCGGAGATCCCCCTTGCAGTTAGATGACCACCCTGGCAGCGTTAGCATCTGTGTTCCACCGAGCAAGTGATAAATTGGATATTAATAATTTAAGCGCTTGTCTAGGAAGATGAGTGGGACAATGGGGCGATCAATATGTATCTTTCGATTTAGCTATATATATGTTATTTGTTATTTTCGAATTGCGAGACACTGCAGTTATAAACACTAGTAAAATACGTGTCACCCGAACGGTAAACTTAAATGGAGTGAAGGTGAAATTATATGCAAGTGTGGGTTACAATTCAACGATGGGTTAACATTGCATCGGTTTAACTTGAATGCCATGAATTTGTCCGTCTTAACCATCTAGGTACCGTTTCTGTATGATTATAACGATATAGCAAAATGTCAAAGAGGCTGTCATTGGCATAAGAACATGGTGGAATTTTGAAACAAATATTGCCCATATTACATTTTTCTGGAGAGCTTGCACCGTCGTTGAAATTACATAAACGATTATAAGTATATATTCGCATCATTACGTTCATGACAAGAGTTAATACTACGTTGGATGTGTGAAACCACCGTTACAGAAAAAAATCATCTTTACGGGTATTCATTTGTAACATTTCAGGGCTTTCGTTGATTTACTAATATTGATAATTGGTGATTGTGAATAGGGTAAATATGGGTCAAATCATCATACCATTCCACGAAAGGACTAAGTCCTTTGGCAATAATACTCCAGTTATCATTGATTGAAAATATTTTCTATGCTAAAGAGATAGGAAAGAGATTAGAAGAGCGAAATAACCGGTCCTATCTGTTGTCGGGGCAGGTCTGTTGTCAAACAATTTACTTGAATTTTACTTCAGTTCCGGCATTGTGTCGCAGAATTCCTAATGGGCGAGGACCGGCTACTGAATGTCAGACCTGACTCTTTGATAGACGAGATTCTAAATCTTTTTCTTTTTATAGCTAAGAAATGAATAAAAGAGAAGCTTGCACATTCTTTGAGGCGAGCAAGGCTTTTATCGAGCGTCATATCAGATGCATGATGCTGCATCAATCATCCACATTCGGCAAATGTACACCATAGATCCACTCGAAATAACGGATGGTGAAAAGCGGTGCGCATGCGATGTTTAAGTCGACATATTATTGTCACGGTCTAGTATCCCTTTCTCAGAATGAGTTTCAGATTAATTTCCACATTTGAATGCACGCTATTAACATTTTAGTTGACTCATTCATCCTATTGCCAAGCCGATATTCAACATATTCCGATGAAATTAAAGTGGCACAGGTTATGAAATTTTAGCGCAAAATATATTGCACAATGCAACAATATTTTGAATTGTAATCAGCGAGATTGTGTATCCTTCGAGATTTAAGATCGAACCGCGCCAGTGAACTAAATACATACAGCTATCGGGAGTATGTGGTAAATTCCACTGCATATGTGACGTTATGTCCATAGACATCGGTTATATGGATCATGCTTCTTAATGGAGCAGCCTCAGTCTCATATACAAGTGTATTTGCCACTTCAGGTTTGGTTTAAAGCATAATTTGTTGGTGCGCTACCTCGATCGAAATTCCTCGACTTTGGCACGCGATGTCTGTTGCGAAACGCAATTCAACCATGATGTTGTACTGAGGGTTTTAACGTTGCAATACTTGACAACCGTATACTGTAACATATTTGGTAGCGAAATAATACCGTAAGCTGCAAGACAACTTCGCCAAAGTGAATTATGTTTATAAGCGGAAACAACCACATCACTGTGAATGACATGACAATATTGTGGCTTTGATTTATAGGGGAAGAGCCAACAAATTTACTCTCAAGACTATAGTACCATAGACTAGGTGGCGCTGCAGACTGAAGGACAGCTTTGTGAATGGTGAGTATGGAGTCTAAATTTTACTTACAATTTTACCAAAATATCTACTAGATGAGCAAGAGAATGGTCAGCACCACCAAGTGATACTTTACGTGTCACCTGACTTGTTTTTAACTATTCTATCCAGGGAAACACATTTTTCGTTCGCCTGAGCTGTATCCTTTAATTTATAGATTGTGTTTACTTCAGTTACAAGAATCTGACATGGACAAAAAGGGGGAAAAGTAGCAAAAAAGAAAAACAATAGCATGAAGTACACACAGATTATACGGAATATACGTGATATCCCAGGTTAATCATAGTTAAATAATTTGGGGGAAAATGGACCGCCGGTCAATAAATTTATACCACTGATTGTATATATAATAATTGTTCCTTTGTCCTTTTAGATATAGTTATTTTTCCATGATCAGCCATGTATTGATAAGTTTTGTTGGTGGAGAATAATTATATCCTACCAGAACCTTTCGAATGTTAGGTCAATCTGATCATCGTCATTTTCCATACCCACAATTGAAAGTTTGTCCATATTGTTGATGTATGTTTGCATGACCATAGCAAATGTACTATCGACTCTGTACATTCGCTATAAAAGGTACATAAATTTTCAGTAATATAGGAAATAGTGCATACGAAAATGTCTGTTGTCAATGTTCGAGTTAGGATACCACTTTAGTTTCGTTTCAATCCCAATTCTAGAAGGAGTAATATGAGCATTTTCCACCATGAATATTAAACGATATCTGAAGTTCTATTCCCATTTTTTCAGATGCTTTCGATTTATTAATACTACATCCATTTAAAACTATTTAAAATGTCCATTTAAAACTATTTAAAATGTCATAGAACTGTTTCTCACTCCTTTCTCCTTTGAAGATTGGTGCAATAGTCTTGAGAATCAAGTGGGTATACAGTACTGTATTCTGCCTCCGTTTAAGACCAAGAACACTCTGATATTGTGTTATTGCATTGGCAATAACCTGATATATCAGTAAATTGTTAGCACATTTGTAAATATTTGAAAATTCGTCGTAACGGTAGAGGGTGACGTTTGTGCCCATTAAATCAGTGATATATTTTTACTCCGACTCTATCAGTGTAGAAAATATTTTTTCCTCTGATTTGTATTTTGTCACTGTACCAAATACATACACGTCTAATATGTACTCGTTGGCCCACAAGAGATTTCAAAGGACAATGTACAAAGAAGTGCATCTGCCATTATTATATTAACGAACATATTCATCATCAATGCAAGGCATCAGCTGACAATCCCCTATTCACATCGCTTCGAAGTTAAACGAAATCGAGAACAACTGAGTGTAATAGCTATAGTATTGTAACTATATACAATAACATACGATTTTTTCCTCATATTACAGGATTCGAGTGAGTGCGAGACAGTTCATGGTCAAACTTTTCTAAATTGAGCGGCACAGGATACTTAATGACAGCAGATAACGGTGAGAATACGACCTTAATTTCCCATCAAACGAGACCTCAAGGTTACGAACAGAACATCAGAAACACGGATGGCCAAATATTGATTTCTTCTTTCACTCATTGCCTCTATACAATTCTGGTAGATTTAATCTAGCTTTGGATTCTATAGCTACACTAATGAGCCTAATCTTCTTAATATGTTAACTTATATGCAATATTTAAATACTGCCTTTGTGAAGATTATAGAAAGCTTATTATTCTTCCAAGTTGTATTTATTTCACTTTAATTATCACATTATTGCGAATCTGAAAATTGTATAACTGTATAATTAATTATACAGGATGTTATCTATGATCTTTTAGATCGACGCCGCATTTGCATGTTACGTACATTTAAAAGGTGAAACGTTTTTTCGAATAATTGTTGTAGTTATATGAATACAAATTAGTTATATAACTATAACAATCAGTAGAATATGTTGAGGAATTTCACAGGATTGTCGATAGAATAGTTCAATCCCATTATCTTGAACATAGACTTGAAAGTAACCCTCAAATCTCTCGAGACAGACACTCTGAATGCTCCCGAGGATAACACAACAGTATTCAATGTCAACCGAACTGATGGGATATTAAGAAAACCTAACGTATTTCTATCCATTCTGCTTTCCAAATCGGCATTTACGGGCAACGAATACCAAATAAATAAGAATAATTTTTTTCGCTTGGTGGTGGTCACATCAAGAAGAAACACCCCAAAGAATTGGAGAATCGGTTATCGAACAGAAATAATGGTTGGGATAATTTCCAACGTAGCTGGCTGGCTCAAATGCGCTCTGCAATATTCCGAGGCTGTCTGCTCTTTTATCCTGGGGGATCCGTTCAAGCATTAATTCATCTTCTATTCAGTATAAAGCTTTTAAGATCTCCCATTATGGCGACTTATAGCGAAACAACGAGAAATATATCTATGAGATCAATAGTATATCTTATGTAATATGGAGCTCTGATTAGACAAAACGGTATTCTTTTTCTGGTCAGAACTCATCGTTCTTAATCATGTGTGTTAGCAAAGCTATTTTCCGTCACCACGAGCATCAAGAGTATCAACAATCTTGAATTTTTATACTAAAGCCTGCCTCTAAAGCTACATGCTAATAGTTCATCCTACATTCTGGTATGAGTAAGGTTCTATTGGCAAGATGTAATCATGTACTTTGAAATACTACCAAACGTGAAATTAACTGTGGTGTGCCGAAATTAGATTTGTGAACTCGGGAAGTATGTTATACTTGCAGATACGTTTGATGAAAATCGGCTGTCTAAAACAATGTGGCTTCCCAAAGTATTAGCATTATTGTTCATTCTCATCAGCCATGTTAGAGCGAAGACTGAGGCTGAGTTCGGGCCTTCCGGAGAGCCATTTAGACTGACAAGGTAAGTCCATTATATTTATTCTCTTTATATTTATTCCTTAAATATTCTCCCAATTCCTACGGATGAGGAGAATGAAGCGATTCTGGACCGTGATTGTAGCTCACGTTCTTCTAATGCGCAGAATATCGATAAACTGCATCGTGTATTTCACAAGTCATTTGTCGCTTAGTAATGTGGTAGTAGGTGACGGATTACGACGACCAAATCACTATTGAAACCGCTAAAACGAGCACTGGGATCATACAATATGTAATCCTGACTACAACGGCGTTTGCTGATTCGAGTTTAATACCACCAGCTTGGGATTGATTGGCATATTCATTCTATAAGTAAATTGCTCGAACCACCCAGGAGTTTCCCAATTCCGGACAACTGCATTTCTTTTTTGTAGTAATTGGTTGGCACTCGGCATTCTTTCCATGAACTGTGTAAATGGTTAACGTAATTTCAGGAACCGTTATCATAGAGTGCTATGCTATATAACCACTGTGGTAAATCTTTGACGATAATTCCACCGAATTAGAGTATCTATTGTAGCTAAAAAGTTATTATTTATAATTACCGTTCACTGCAATAACAAAAGATCGCGCCCTCATCCCAACACACTTTGATTGGCCATTACAGGATGATACTATAATGATAGTGACATTCGTTTATTTGCCCTCGTTATTCAGTTTATCTACAAAAGAATCTTCCACATGGAAAGAGCTCATCCCTACACAGATACATATCTCATAAACATGTAGCACCTACAAGTACGACCTGGAAATGTAAGACAGAGACAACACCGACCAGAATCGAATCCCGGACGCATTGGTGGAAATTCGATATGTTATACCGCATTACCCACACCCACCCCCACCGTACCAGTATGTTTTTTCTGTCTTTTCTGTCCACATTGCACATTTTCCTTTCTTATTAATTGGGTAATTAAAACAGCGAAAAAAAAAGATGACGTCAATGTGACGTCATCATAGCGACCATTCTGATTTTTTTTTGTATTTTTTGTTAGAGCCTATATAAATAGTGTGAAAAAATTCAGCCCCATACACCACGGAGTAACGAAAATTAATAGGGTGAGGCTGTCGAAATGCCCCTCTCTCCCACTCTCCAGGCGGGGACAACCTCCAAAATAGCCAAGGCTTGGTAGGGTTGATAACTCACATATGAAGAGGGAAACAAGGGACAAGCATGTGAATCTTTTTTAGCCGATAAAGAAACATTTCCCAAATTTGAGCTGAATTACGTTTACCATGTATTATAACACCCCAAAACGGTTACCATGTGTTATAACACCCCAAAACGGTTACCATGTATTATAACACCCCAAAACGGTTACCATGTATTATAACACCCCAAAACGGTTACCATGTGTTATAACCCCAAAACGGTTGCATGGAAGTCGCAGTCAAAAGCAGTTTTTTGCCGTATTTCTTGCCGTATTGTTTCTGCTAATCGTTTGAGTGTAGATATCACATTCGACATTCCGTATTCAGTCATCGTCCACGAAAGAATTTCCTTGTTAATAAGAACTTCGCGATTATCAACGGCGAGAGGAACTATATTTTGTTTCGTCGAAATACATGATTGAATCGCGATCACTCGGTTCGAAAATCTTTCCTTTCGTCTGGAAACGTTTCCCTAGCGATAAAAATTCCACAAACGAATCAAAACATCGCGACTCCAGAAATATTCAGGTAAAAACTAAACGAGTGAAAAACCATTGGAACCTTGATAGAGGATTATCGGTAGTATCGTGTGTATATATAAGGAATATAATTACCTAACGCTATTTAAATCATTTCGCGAGATGCAAAAAATAAGTATTCTCTGATTTTCAAGAAAACGTTGATGTACATGTATCCTTATTTCTCTGTGTAATTTTCTCCACTTTTCTCTATGATATTATCTACACAAAAGTGTACACCGAATTCGTGTCAATGAAACAATATTTATGAGAGATCTCTCAACCATCTTATAATTTTTCGAATTTTTGGTTGATTCTTACAGTACGAAAAAATCTCTACTTTTATATTTCTGCTTGTTGCCAGCATGAAGCACCTATCAGTGCCTATTTCTCGCTCCACAAAGGGGTATCAGCAAGCGTCTCCAAATATCGTTCGTTTTTTTGTTGTCGAGAAATCTGTGATCTTTCTCGATATCGCGAATTCCAAGGGTGAGAGAGAATCGAGAATTTTTTTTTCGGCAGCTATTAACGACTTACAATAGACAGTCGTGTGAAAGGTTAATCTCTTCCCAGCTGGATATCGGACCACCTATAAGGCAATCTGTTTAATTTTTCCAGTGCCTCAGAAACAAAAGTTTTAATCATAATATTGAAGCACTTCTAATTAGAATTTTGATTTCATTTTTTCACCTAATGTTAGACGAAATAATGAAAATTTGAATGAAGAAATAAAAAAATGACCAATTTTGACCCTCTAACGGGATAGCTATCCTTAAAACTATATTTTGCTCAAAATTGTGAACTCGTATGCTCATTCAGCACATATCAAGATGTGACATCACTTGGGGGACCTTAACAGAGTTTTTTCTGAATCAACATTTTCTCAACTAGTAGTTCATTTAGTTTTCTGTATGCGAGAAATCTTCGCTGAAATTTATATATATATATATATATATATATATTCATCAAGCATCCATCCATAAGTCAAACCAGTTTTAAACTTTAATGTTTGAACTCAGGAATGCTTGAATACAGAAGATACTGAAAATTATCCAGGTAAGAAACTGATATCGACTTCATGGTTTGGGAAGAGGGTTATAATTCTGAGAGACATATCTCACTTAATTCATACTCGATAAATAACGGATATCACGCTAGATCTGGACAATCAATAAATAATTTTTGATATGATAATGTGAAATATCATAATTAGAAATCATAATTAGTTGACGTCATACAGGAGATCAGTTAAATTACGATCAAAACATTATCCTTGGTTTCAATGGACGCCATGAGTCACTCATATGCTAGTTGTCTGTGGTGTCATTATAAAACAAGGAGAACCAATGCTTCTATGTTAGAGTAAAATATAGTTTAGTTAATGTTGACAATTTTATGTGAGCTTTGTAATATTTAGGTACTTGTATTCAGGTTAGATGAAGATGTGCCATCCACATAGGTTGAATGTGGTTCGATCTACTTGTTTATCTGGGCGTATTTAAAGATTAAAAATACAGGACAAAATAATATATGTTACAGAATTAGCTCCATACTCGAAAATGCCTCTCCACTAGTGTGGAGTGTGGAATGTTTTCATTCAAGACCCAAGGAGATATATTGATAGGCCTGCATTGAGCCTAGCTCAATAGAGGAATGGTGAGAATACTCGCTAAAACTCTCAATAACCTAGTCTCTTGTGACAGCACATTAAAACAACCCTATCCCGTTAAACATGACATACTAAATTAGAATATATCAGCAACCCGTCTCTAATAATCACTGTTTCCCAGATAATAGAGCTTGCAAGTGTGATGCTTAAAAGCTATATAAGTCGGATTTTTTTAACAGTTTTTCCAATACAGCAACGCTATCTCCATGAATGGGTATGAGGTAATTTGAAAATAACCCCGAATGACGTAACATAATCACCTATGGAAACATTACCAGGCAGATAGCAGTTCAACCAAGCTTTCTTGTGACACTGATACTAACGAAGCTTATGGATAAAAGATACATGGCCATTCAGAACCTCAACAATTGTAACGGTTTGGTCTTAAAACAAATAGGATTTGTCTATGATTGCAGTCACATGACAAATTGATGCTTTGCAAATATTCAATACGGCATGTTTGATCCAAACTAGGTTTAGAAAGAAGAATTTAGATCTGATTTTTCTAAATGTATTATTCCTGGCGTAAGCTCCTCAAATTTGCGAAACATAATGACGGGTACCTGGAAGAGACCCTACAAGTACGCGCGTTAATTTCACTACAGAATTACTATCCACGGAATATTTCTGATTGGAAATTTTGAGAGCAAATACAGCTTCATGGCAAAATTGAGCGTCGTCCCTTGGTCACCTCAAAGGTCAGGCTTTCAGAATAAATATAGATACCTATGATTTCATAAGTTCACACTGAGCAATATTATACAATATTTTGATAGACTGTGCGAATAATTACAACGATTTTGACTGTTTTAATACCTACATATATGCACCATTCCAAATTAACTGAAGATAATGTTGCCATTCTTGTCGGTTTTCGTTGATCATGTCCAGTGATTAGCTGTCCAGACGGTGTTGGACAATAAACTATCCCATACATTACACGATCAAAACACACACATCTATATGCATGAATGTTTATAGCTTTGCTCTATGGTTTATGGCGTTCCTCCGGATCGATGAAAATAGCCCGGGGTAGAATAAAATGAGGATCTAGAAGTAACATATAGATAGCATCAGGTATGTTTAACATAGGCCTTCGAGCAGCAGTAACAGCTGTAAAGTGTTCGCCTGTAACAGGTGAATGAGGATAGACAATATTTCTAGTAACTGCCCCAGTTATGCTTATGCTCCATCTATCCGTTATTTTTAAATGTACGGAACACTCAATATATATTACAATGACAACATAAAGTTATGTTACAGTTTCCGCGGCCGACCAAAAACATGACAGCAGTCGAGATTTTAATCAGGCTCATATTTTACTAACACCTGCAACTATATATAAGCGAAGGTACTTTATCTGTATTGTTTTTCACGTAGATATAAGGGCATAATCCGCCATTCAATATTAAGCCGTCGTCCAATGAAGAATGAAGAATTTCCGCGTCCGTAATCCAGAAAAAAAGTATAAAAATATAGTATACATAAACATAGGCAACTTTTCTGTAAGACAGAAGCAGTCGATAGGTTTCAATGATGCCCGCAAGACATCATGATCAACTCAAGTCTAATCTAATCGCTGATAAGTATTCTTACATCCATATGATTTTCGTTAAAAAATCGTTATCTAGAGTTTGATCTATCCCAGTCTTGCTTTGATTGTGACTATTCATATGAACACAGTGAAGATATTGAAGTACAAGGAGTTGATACGATTCGCCCCCAGGCTAAGCAGATATTATTCATTCAACTATAAAGAAGGAGAAAAACTGGCACTGGCTAATAAATAACCTGTCGATGATTTCTCTGAATAAACTGATGATGCAACGCGTTTTGTCACAAAGTTCGCATTTTGACAAAATATGACAAAACGCGTGAATACTTCATGTAGTGTCAATGCGTTTTGTCACAACTGTTGCATTTTGTCACAATTGCGACAAAAAGCGTTGACTGTGACAATATGTAAAATTCAAGACAAAGCGCGTTGCAACTGCATCTCATAATGCCCTAAGTTTGGACAAAGCACATTGGCATGTTGAATGTCAGCGCAATCTGTCACAACATAATCAGTTACATTGAAGGCATTTGGAACACCGGTGCCATCTGCATATAAGAGAATAATCTTGAAGTTATCTGGAGAACGTAGTATGTCATCGTCGCGAATAACCTTAAAATCATTTGGGACACCTATGTCACTTGCTCTTAGAAAAATAACCGCATAGACAGTTTGAAGCAATTTTTTCTGAATAGTCTGTGGATAACCGCGATACTGGTGTTATTAGCTTATATGCATAAAAGAATAACCCTGAAGAAAATGGAGCAGCTTTGTCATAAACGTATGGAATCATGGCATTGGCTTTTGCCTACTAGTGTGTATAACCTTGCCATCATTTGAGACTCCTGTGTCATCTGCGCAATGAGTAAAACATTTCATAGACAATTTAGAGCACTTTAGGGCACTGATATTATTAGCGTATATGCATGCAACGATAACATTGAAGAAATTGGAGCCCCGAAGTCATCTACATCTACAACTCCCACCCGTTGTTCATTTCTAGCGGGGGCCCTCGGTGGCCGAGTGGTCTAAGGCGCTTCGCTGATGACGGATAGCCTCACACCGCTGAACCGGCACAGGTTCGAGCCCAGCTGGTCCATGTGTGAAAGTTTGTCAGTTACTTGCCGAAGGGCGGTGATTCTCTCCGGGTACTCCGGCTTCCCCCACCAACCAAACTGACTGTCACCATATGAGTGAAACAAACTTGAGTGTGACATTAAGCCAAATTCCCTCCCTCCCTCATTTCTAGCGCAACGATTAAGTAAGTCGGTCAGTAGGAAAATGGAGACGTGCGAGTGTCTTCCTTTCTGCGAATGACCATACAACCATTTGGAGAACCGTGTGTCATCTGCGCATAGGAAAATAACTTCAAAGAACTTCTTGCGAATGGTCATACAACCATTTGGAGAATCGTATGTCATCTGCGCATGGGAAAATAACTTCCAAGATCATTTGTCGTCGTGCAGCAGAACTAATGACGTCATCTTGTGGGTCTCGCCGAGATTAGCTCTTCTTAGTAATCTCTAAAATAACCAGTCTGTTATTCAGCCTGTGACGTCGAAAAACGGAATTACTGGCGCCGTCTTGTAGGTCTTGCAGAATTGCTATGCCAAAGATGAAGTCCCAACTCGTCGGCGTCCATAATCCAAAGACCTAATTACCTAAATAACATTAGCACCAAATAAATAGAATAAATCATAGTTTTACTAGGCTAGTTTTCTGCAAGAGAAAAGCGGTCAGCAGATTTCAATGATGCCGGCAAGACATCATGATGTTCCAAAAATATCAAATCCGTATCGCTGATCAGTATTCTTAATCCACATGAAGTCGTTATCTAGCGTATGATGTATCTCGGTCATGCTTTGACTGTGAGACTGTTCATATGAACACTATGGATCTTGCAATAAATAGGTTCACACGGCCCCCAGCCCCGGGTTAACCGGAATTAGACACAATTTACGAAACGCACCGCCATAGATCTTGCACGCTACGCTCGTATTTTTCTCTCAGCATGAGATATGTATCGCCAAGTTTGAGAAACTTCGAGCGGAGGCACTTGATGATATAACTCTGTAGTGATGTTTTGTGACGTTGATTAAAATCGTCACATTTAACGCAGGATCTAGCAAATGCTATTAGGCGAGATATGTATACCCCATATGCAGGCCCCTCTGGTATATTACTCTCCAGATAGGGATAGTTTACGATTTCAAAATTGTAATCATCTCTTTTGTCGACGAGAGAAGGCCCGCTTCATTAATTGCCACTAATGGCTTCTCTCGTACTAGCCAATCTGAATAGCTAACTGCTAACTGCGAAGTGCAGACAAAGGTAGCAAACTGCATACTGGCCGCGAAAAAATAATAAACATCCACCGAATCCGTATTTGGAACCCCAAGAAAACACATATTGAATGTTGACGAAGTTTGCAATCGGGGATGAATATGTGCTTCAAGTTTCTTGTATGTCAGAAATCCATGCGTCGGAGAGCTATGTGGTTTGCATGCTGTTCAAGGTCGGAGTTGAAGTGCTATCTTCCGTGCATAAATGACTTGGGTTTTCTCACATACGTATATAACTGAAGTGCCGAAGTATATGCTATTATTAATCAACTATCAATGATATGAATCCAATACAAAGAAATCGGCCTGCTTGATATGACCCCAAACCGGGCCAATATGAGGAAGGCGGGCCAATACGGAAAAGCAGGTCCAATACGGGAAAACAGGGCCAATATGGGCTGGGCCAATATGACTTTCAACATGGCGACGCTGAGGATGAACGATCCTCGATTCGCGATCTTCTCTGAATTATGTCACTGATTTCTCTGACTTTGAACGGACATTCAATGGCTTCTGTGATAATATTTGATAGAGATATACGCGCCGATACACAAACCTTGAAATCAAGTGAGGTGAGTCATGCTGAAATAGACTATAGTGACGCGAGCGCGAAATCGACATGCTAAGTACAAGCAGACGTCAAAACAGCAATCCAACACTTACAGCAGCGCACTGATGAACGAAGCGATAACTACAGTGATATTTTACAACAGAAAGATGTCAGACTTGCAGCTAGAAGAGTTATTCACATATGGATAGAACCGATAGAAATTATGCGGTGGAAACACCTGTAAAATGATGTTGAAAACTAGGGTCTCCATAGCATGATACGTCTTCGATCCTCAAATCGGGACTGGATTTGGACCAAATTTACGCCAGATTATAAGGTTGTATTTTACTGCACCGTTCTTATCAAATAAAATTAGTATTTCATCTGCTTGTATCTTTTTGACTCCGTTTCATACGTTGAAGACCCACGGCCAGGTTGAAGATGATCGGCCTATTCACCGTCCCGATTGTCACCGTCGTTTCCGATAGCGTTACTGTAGAGGGGATCGACTTTCCGACGATAATGGCACTTCAAAAAGCACATAATAATAATTGTAGGAAATAGGCCTATTGTGAAGGAAGAAATACAGGGAGTCGCTGTACTAAAATATTCCTTGATGCATGTATTATAATCGATAAAAAAAATTGTAGGTGAGTTAATTAATAAAAATGTCATTAACCAAGTGTTTTCATATTGGTCTGGTTATAGGTCCTCGGTCAGCCGTATTGGCCCTCGGCCTGCGGCCTCGGGCCAATACGGCAGGCCTCGGACCTATAACAAGGCCAATATGAAAACACTTGGTTAATAACATAATATTATTGACGCATAGAGGCGAATGTAGATATGAAGATGAGTTGCAATTGGGGCTTTGACTTCAGGTCAATAACGCATACATGGGTAAGGGGTTTCAAGCGAAGCTTGCTCAAATGATCTTGGATGTCCTGTTCGCATAAACAAATGGCATAGTCACTACAAATTATTTCACTGTAATTCTCTCATAAGCAGGTGACTAAGGTGTTCCAAACGATATCCATAAATAGTATACAAAGGCTATTTAAAGTCACATTCTCCCCACTGCGCACGTGTTTCTGCGCAGGTATGACGTGGAGGTCAGGTGGAGGTCTGCGCAGGAGTGTTCTACGCAAGTGTATGACGTCACTTCCGGTCTGCATGAATCGGGCGTGACCTGGGGATGTATTCCTCTGCGGTGATGCGGTCTGGCGGTGATGCGGTCTGCCTCCGCGAACAGAAAGTAGTCCCAAATACGTGGGGTTTCGTGAGAATGTTCGGCAATCTTCAAGGGCGGGAGGGGTCCCTATTGGGTCGAGTGAGATGTCAAAGTGAAGCGCTCCTCCAGGGCTATCCAGTCATGGGTGGCTGTATGTAAATTTAGGATTTGTCCCGAAAATATAAAAAGCGGAACACGGACTTTACCCCTACAATAGAGGGAAACTCCTATCAACCCTATCCCAAAGGGCGAATATCGGTCCCCGGGCCTATCGGGGTCTGCCTATCAAGTCATGGGTGGGTGCATGTAAAATGAAGATTTGTCTCCGAAAATATAAAAAGCGGAACACGGATCTTACCCCTAAAATACGGGAAAACCCCTATCAACCCTATCCAAAAGGGCTAATATCGGTCCCCGAGTTTATCGGGGCCTGCTGAGAGAGGTAGGGTGGGGAAGTGGGTGTATGTAAATTCAGGATTTGTCCCGAAAATATAAAAAGCGGAACACGGACTTTACTCCTACAATAGGGGCCTGTATTATACAATATACGGGAAAATAGATTAAATATCTAATATAGAGTCAGAATGGCGTGTTTTTGTTGCAGGTCAGGTCAATCTGCGCATGCACAGTTGGGTATAGTAAGTAAAGTGGTCATTTTGCGGGGTGCATAGGGTGTGTTTGGGGTAGAGATGGACCACTAGTGGTCCGAATGTGTCATGAAAGGTGTCATTTTGTAGCTCTCGGGGTGTAGACCCCGATTTGAGGGCTGTCCACAGCATGTGACGTCATCGGTGACGTCATTAGTACGAGTAGTAGCGAAAGTGGGCATTTTGGGTAAGTGAAGGAAGGTATTTGGGGTAGAAATGGACCATTATTGATCCGAATGCGTCGTGGGAGGTGTCATCTCGTAGTTCTTGGGGTGTATATCCCGATTTGAGGGATGTTCGCGTCATCTGTGACGTCATGACATCCCGATTTGAGGGTTGTCCACAGCATGTGACGTCATCGGTGACGTCATCAGTACGAGTATTAGCGAAAGTGGGCATTTTGGGGCAATGAAGGAAGGTATTTGGTGTAGAGATGGACCATTCATATCTGTCACGCATTATACCTTATCTTTGCTGTGTTATACCACATCTGTCATGCATTATACCAAATCTGTGCTGTATTATACCATATCTGTCCTGTGTTATACAATATCTGTCCTGTATTATACCATATTTGTCCTCTATTATACCAAATCTGTCCTGTATTATACAGTATCTGTCCTGTATTATACTAAATATGTGTTGTATTATATCAAATCTGTGCTGTATTATACAATATCTGTCCTGTATTATACCAAATCTGTGCTGTATTTTACCATATCTATCCAGTATTGTACCATATATGTCCTGTATTATACAATATATGTTCTACATTATAAAATAGTTGCCCTCTATTATACCATATCTGTGCTTTATTATACCATATCTGTGATGTATTATAAAATATTTGTCCTGTATTATACCAGATCTTTGCTGCATTATACAATATCTGTCCTGTGTTATACCATATCTGTGCTGTATTATACAATATCTGTCCTGTATTATACAATATCTGTCCAGTATTATGCAATATATGTTATGTATTATACCAAATTTGTGCTGTATTATACAGTATCTGTCTTGTATTGTTCCATATGTATCCTGTATTATACCATATCTGCTCTGTATTATACAATGTCACCTCTATTATACCATATCTGTCCTGCATTATACCATATCTTTGCTGTATTATACCATATCTGTCCTGCATTATACCAAATCTGTGCTGTATTATAACATGTCTGTCCTGAATTATAGCATATCTGTGCTGTATTATACCAGATCTGTCCTGAATTATAGCATATCTGTGCTGTATTATACCATATCTGTCCTGTGTTATACAATATCTGTCCTGTGTTATACCAAATCTGTCCTGTATTGTGCCATATTTGTCCTGTATTATACAATATATGTTCTATATTATACCAATTCTGTTCTGTATTATACAGTATCTGTCCTGTATTATATCAAATCTGTGCTGTATTATACCATATCTGTTCTGTATTGTATCATATATGTTCTGTATTATCCAATATATATTCATTTAAACATTATATTTATTTCGCCAGGGAAACAGGGATCGGCGAACAGGCAGAGCCTTCTTGAACGCCTCTCCCAACAGACATATTACACATACATGTACAATAACAAGATGACAGACAGTGAAAAGGATAAGAAACAGTTACAAACATAATAATTAACATGCAGCTGCGTACATGTATATATATATACATATACACATACATATATACACACACATATATACATACACACATAGACATACATACGCATACATATATATTATTATTATTATTATTATTATTATTATTACATCTGTACGTTTTACATCTACACACCGGGTAGCACACCAAAGTACAAAACTTGAAACATATACGAAGGAATGAATCAAGCAAAATAAATACATAAACAACATAAATACATACGGTATACGCAGATGAACGTTAACCAGTGAGTGGGTTAACATACATGTATTTACATAAAACAGCTGTCATTGGATATATAAATGACACATTAGTTAGGAACATATTTACAGAGAGGAGTCACACTCGATTTGTTAATTTACGTGTTACATAGACGTGTTGTGATTTGTCATTAAATATTATTTATTATTTATTGTGGTCTATATTTGTTATATTATTTATTTGAAACAATGGCAAATAGGTTTTAAGTGTAAAGGCAATCCTGAAACAATGGCAAATAAGTCTTTAGTGTACAGGCAATCATGCTGAGCGAAGACCTGGCGTGGTGGGCGGTAATGTAAATCTTCCAGAGCGGAGTATAAATTCATGCACGTGTCTGAATATATTCACGTTATTTTGTGTTGACAGGTTGCGATCGCCATATAATAATACTTGAATGTTAAATACTGTTTCTGGAAGGCTATGAAACAGCTCTCTGCGCAGTGCGGTGAAGTTTGGACAAACTAGTAAGAAATGAGTAGCATCTTCGTATACATAGCCACAGGAGCACACAGAATTTTCTGATATATGTCGTTCGTACATATGTGCTTTGAGAAGACTACATCCAAGTCTTAGATGAGCATGAATTATCTGTACTTCGCGCAGGCCATAGTAATAATATGTAGGAACAGACGGGTCGTTTGAGGACAGTGACAGACAGAATGAGTGGTATGAAGGCGACTGACGGGCATTGGGACTGAGATCATTCCACAGTCTAATTGTAGATGGAAGACACGAGTTTGCGTGTAAGGCTGTTCTAGAATACGGTGGAACAAAATTATTAGCATTTCTTAGAGGATATTGAATTGTTTCGGATACTCGCATCGGCAATAATGATGACAGGTACTATGGTGTTTGTCTGTGGATCATTTTATAAAATAAACGGAGTTTATGACGTTTTCTCCGTTCACTAAGTGGCATGAAGCCCGTTTTTTGATACAGGAGACCATGACTCGTTCCACGAGGACAGCCGGAAATAGTTCTCAATGCGTCGAGCAGGAGATTTTCAAGAACAGTGGACTGTTGTTGGCTACAGCTATCCCAGACAACGTCTGCATAATCGAATAGAAGTAAAATGAAAGCGGAGAACAACCGTTGCAGAGAAAGTCTCGCGAAAAAGTCTATATTTGAGGTTCCGTAGACAATTTATCATTGGACTAATTTTCTCAGTCATAGAGTATATATGCCCATTCCACCGGCTGGATGACTAGAATGTCAGCCCCAGGTGTGTATGGCTATTCACCACTGAGACTTGCGAGTTGCCCAGGAAGAGCGGTGGTCCGGGGTGTGGATTTTGTTTAAGAGAGAAGAGTAGAGATTTAGTTTTCACAAAACTAAATTTAACCAACCAGATTTTTGGGAGATCAGTGTTCATCAGTACAGTCGCTCTCTGTTCATCTTCAACTGCAATATATAGCGACGTGTCATCCGCGAACAATATTATGTTACAGTGTATATCCGCTACAATGTCATTTATATAAATTAAAAATAAAAGTGGCCCAAGAACAGACCCTTGGGGCACTCTAGCGGTGACTGTTTTGGTATCGGAGAGCTTACCATTTATGACGACGAGTTGAGTTCTATTATGAAGGTAATCACATAGCCAGGCCAGAAGTTTACCCCTTATGCCAATTGATTGAAGCCTGTGAATGAGACCTTTGTGCCATACTCGGTCAAACGCTTTAGTAATGTCACGGAATACTGCCTTAACTTCTTTACCTTCATCAAGTGCCTTACAGATAAAGTTATAGGTATCGACTAATTGATACACTGTATTATCAACGGGCAAGAATCCAGATTGGAAATTGGTTAATAGGTTATTTTCAATCAGGAAGTTGAATAAATATTTGAATATGCATTTCTCAAATATCTTACTAATGGAGCTTGTTAATGATATCGGTCGATAATTTGTTAGTAATTTTTTATTGCCCTTTTTTATAAATGGGGGTGACGTTTGCAATTTTCCAGGGGTCGGGCATTTTTGCATCTTCTAAGGATTTGTTAAGCAGAGAGCACAGTGGGTTGGCTAGATCTCTGGTGGCACATTTTAGTACTTTGTTGTTAATTGTATCAGGACCCATTTTAGTACTTTGTTGTTAATTGTATCAGGTCCAGGTGCTTTTGATACATTTAAATGTTGTGGCACGTCTTCTACGTCACTCGTTTGTAAAACAACTGAATTCAGAGTATTAGTATTTAGGGGGAGGTTAGGTAAAACAGCATTGCGGTCATCGACTGATGAATTTTCTACGAAGTAGTCATTAAAAGCATTAGCTATGTCTTGTGGATCGATGAAAACTTGGTCGTTATATAAGATATTTGGAAACTGGCTTTGGTTACATTGCTCTTTAGTTTAAGTTTTGATAAGTTTCCACCAATCTTTGTCCTTAAAGTCGGTATCGGCGATTTTGTTATCCAGTTTGTTTTCATAGTCACGCTTAGCCTGTCGGATTTTAGATATGGTTTCGTTTCTGACATTTCTAAAGTTTTCCCAATGGAAACAATATATATTCTGTATTATACAATCGTCGCATAGCGGTTGTCATGAATAACAAGTTCAGCAATGTTCATACAGTTTACTATCCCCAATCTTACATCATACCCAGGCTGGGGGAGCCGCCCTTGGTATGTTTAGTATCTTCACAGCAAAACAAATTGAAATATCAAACACCATGTTTTATTATTTAACGCACCGTCACATTAGGTACAAGTGTTTACTGAGCTCAAGTCAACGATCAGCATGTAGACATATAGAGTATGTTATGGTATTCATCAGTGCACGGGTGACGCGTTCAACCGATGGGGTGATCGGTCAGCTTGATAACGAAAAACGTAACATTGTCACCCTCTCCACCGTCCACTTTGTGTTGGGGCTTTGCTATTGGGCCCATTCAAAGGGATCCACGGTGTCCAGTTTCTCCAGCATCGTCTCTAGCGACGTCCGGTTAATGACGGTAAACGGTTGGTCAAATACCCGGATGTTACTGCTCGGGTAAAAGTATCGGACTTGGACTGTCTCCTTATGCTGCAGCACATAACCAAACGCCAGATTCAACTTGAAGGCCGTAGTTTGATCGTTGAAGATGGCTTCCACGTAGCTGCGTAGAGGCCACGTAGCTGCGGGGCGAGGTCGGTCAGTCGGAAATTGTAGACATCTTGAATAGGGCGATGACGGTGGAAACAGTGCCGGATCATGGGCCAATGGCGCCGATATATGTCTCTCACTGGATGGCCGTCGTGTAACAGATCGCTAGGAACATTTATTGGTTCGCCCGCGAAGTGTACTTTGCTCTCCACGTCGTACAAAATCTGGCCCGAGGTCTTGTCGTCGGAATCTGACTGTTGAATTAGGGCGACATCATCATCGGCCCTCGTGCGATGGGTGGGAGTTCCCGCTGTCTCGATACTGGTGCCTAGGGGCTCCTCTACCTGCAAACGTGGTTGCGGATCAGGGTTTCGTGTGCGTTGGTGCTGTCTTAACCGACTGGATCGTTTGAAGATTCGACCGCAATCGTTACATTGTACCGTCGCGCCCTCGTGAAGTGCCCTCTCATGGCGCAGTAAATGATCCTCCCGATTGAATGACCGTGCGCATGTTATACAAGTATACCACGCATCGTTGTGGGTGGAGGCCTCGTGGCGTCGTAAATTATTTAGACGAGTAAACTGCTTCTGGTAAGTTGTGCGAGTAAAAATCTTGGTGGTTGACAGAGAGTCTGATGAAACAGCCAGGCCGCTTCCCTTTTATAGCACGCTAGCTGGTGATCTATTTTTAGCACACTCAGTTAAACTACCGCCAAGCCGAGGATCGAGATGTACTGGTGTACGACTGAGCCGCAATGCGCGCGCGTGTGTGTGTATGTATGTGTGGGCGGTGGATTTTACATCCGGGACCTTGTCAACTCCGGGTATCCCAGTGGGTTTTTCCCGTCGTTTCTCCGTCTTCCATCCGGGTACTGTGGTTTTACATCCGGGTCCGCAGCGCGCGCGCGCGTGTGTGTGTGGGTGTGTGTATGTGTGGGCAGTGGATTTTACATCCGGGACCTTGTCAACATCCGGGTTTCCCAGTGGGTTTTCCCCGTCGTTCCTCCGTCTTCCATCCGGGTACTGTGGTTTTACATCTGGGTCTTCATCTTACATCGGGGGGTTTCCATGTTTACTGTCACGTGACCATTACCGAGCAGACTTCAGCGATCAGCATGTGAACATATAGAGAATATGCGCCATATTACGATATCCGTCATTGCATGGGTGAATGCGTTCATTCGATGGGGTGGTTAATCAGTTTAGCCACAAAAAACGCGACATTGCTCACCCTATCCTTCTGCCACTTTTCGTTGGGACGTTGTTGACAGGTCCATTCTGAGGGATCCACGGTCTGCAGCTGCTCTAGCATCGTCTTCAGTGACGCTCGATTGGTAATGGTGAACGGCTGGTTAAATACCCTGATGTTGGCACTGCAATAGACATACCGAGGTTTCTCTGTCTCCGTATGCTCCAGCACATAACCAAAAGCGACATTTAATTTGACGGCCATAGCTTGGTCATTGAAGATGGCTTCCACGTAGCTGCGTAGACGGGCGAGGTCGTTCAGTCGGAAATTGTAAATATTTTGAATAGGGCGATGACGGTGGAAACGGTGCCGTATCATGGGCCAATGGCGCTGATAGATGTCACTCACTGGGTGGTCTTCGTGTAACAGATCGCTAGGAACATCTATGGATTCGTCCGCGAAGTGTACTTTACCCTTCACGTCGTACAAAATCTGGCCCAAGGTCTTGCCGTCGGAATTTGACTGTTGAATTAGGGCATCATCATCGGCCCTCGTGCGCTGGGTGGGAGTTCCCGCTGTCTCGATACTGGCGCCTAGGGGCTCCTCTACCTGCAAACGTGACTGCGGAACAGGGTGCCGTGTGCGTTGATGCTGTCTTAACCGACTGGATCGTTTGAATCAAACACTGGTCAAACAGGAAAGAGCGAGGAGAAATATTACAAGCGTCTAGTCCGTCATTCATAATCCAGCCGTCGTCCATTAGACAATATCCGCGTCCATAATCCAAAGACCTATTCCATTTTCCACATAACAGTATTAGCACACAAACTGTATTGTAGATGTGTTGATAATAAGAAGTTTGAGAATCTATGATGACCCATATTGAACGGAAGTGACCTTTGACCCATGCGCACCATTATTATCCGGTATTCTGAAGAGCATTTGGACACCTATTGACCTCAATAATTTGCATCCGGTTCCGTTCGCGTGACCGGAACTGACCTCTGGCCCCTGCGCGCAATTTTTATCCGGTATTGTTTTGTCAGCGCGCGCAGGGGCCAAAGGTCAATTCCGGTCACGTAATTCAACAATCAGATTCCGACGACAAGACCTTGGGCCAGATTTTGTACGACGTGGGGAGCAAAGTACACTCGCGGACGAACCCATAAATGTTCCTAGCGATCTGTTACACGAAGGCCATCCAGTGAGAGACTATCTATCGGCGCCATTGGCCCATGATCCGGCACTGTTTCCACCGTCATCGCGGAGGATATCTACAATTTCCGACTGACCGACCTCGCCCGTCTACGCAGCTACGTGGAAGCCATCTTCAACGATCAAACTACGGCCTTCAAGTTGAATCTGGCGTTTGGTTA